>VMKM01001309.1:0-156399 GCA_008360985.2 Macquaria ambigua | reverse complement strand
TATATATATGTGTATATGTATATACATATATATGTGTATATGTATATACATATATATATATATTTCTGTCAGATACATATATATATATATATATATATATATATATACACACACACACACTGTCTATTTATGTGTACTCCAGCTGGCAGCCTTTATCTCTAGCACCCAGAAAGCTGAGGCCAGTTCAGGCCAGCCCTTGCACTGAACTGGGTGACTGGATCCACTGTTGGCTAGCTGGCAGGCTGAAGGCTGAAACTGAAGACAGTTGGGTGGTTGGCTAGTAGGATTAGACTGGCAGTGTGAGAGGTGGACTAGCTCGCTGGGTGGCTGGCTAGCTTGTGTGGTAGCCGGTCGGTTGGCAGCTCAGCCTGACTGTGTGTCCACATGGCAGCTTTGGCTGAGATTAAGAGAGCAGTGCAGAGCCTCACACACTCACTGCATAATAAGCATAGCTGCGGAAATATAGAGAGACTGGCTCACCAAACTACTGTCAAAATGATTCAATGTGGTCTGGCTTTGGAGCAGAAGTACATCACTCATACAATATTATTCAAGAGCATTTCTGAAATTATATAAGCCATTCCTTAATTTGGTGAACTAAGATACAAAGCAACACTCATTGAATAAAGATTTCAACCATCTGTGGTTCTGTGTACACCATGATCTTTTTGTACATATCATTCATACCAAATCATTCCGAGAAGCTCTAATTTTAGTTGTTGTGTTGTACCGTAAATTGTAGGGTATAAGTTGTACCATTGTACTGTGAATTCATAAATTAAAGCCAGTATTCAAATACTTGCCAGCACAAACAAATAAAGACCAGTTGGTAACTGAGACTGCCTTAAACATATTGAGGTGGGGTGGAATTACCTGTACTGTAATGGCTCACATTGTAAATTGAGCATAATGTACGTTTCCACAGTTCCACAGTTTCTTAACAGCTTTTAAGTTACTGTATCTTCTTGCAGATACTTCTTGCGTATTTTTCAAATTAAAAGCATTTGAGGAATGGAAGGGATATGTCCATTGAGCCACTGTAAGGCTTTCAATATGAACAGTTTTTGCAGGAAGTGTTGAGTTTTATTGACAGTGGATTAACAGCGATTAGAAAATAATGGTCGAATGGAAGTAACAGAATATACTCTGTGAATGAAAACAGTATTTCTTTTAAATAAAGAAACAGCAACGTAATGCTGTCTTGATAAATGCTGTGGAAATGTATGTTATACTGAATTTATCAAGACAGCAGGTAAATACGGAGAACGTTTCGAGTTTGCATACACAGCAAACAGCACCAACGGCAACAGGTTTCCTATTGTAGTATGATAGAATTAACTTATAAAAGAGGGAAATTTAGTCTCTTATGTAGGCTTGTTTCAAATAATGGCCTGTTAGTTGAGGTAAATAAAGGCCCTGCCACTATTTGAGAATTTACGGTATGATATAGGGTATGAATGTTCACAATTAACCAATGCAACATTTATTTGCCAGATGTTTTATAATGGAATTTGGCTTGATGTGCCATTGTATTTAGTTTAGTTTCAAGGTGTTTTAGAAAAGTGCAGCATGTGACTTAAAGTGATAAGATAAATGTACATTAACCAGATGCCAGGTCTTAGTTCAAAGACTTAATTTTGTGTTTGTTGTCTTCTCATTACAGACCGCTTTACAGTGTACAGCGCTAAGAAGCTCAGACAAGCGTGGAATAAGTAAGTGAACTGTTCAAATAAGAGTTTTGCATCTGTGTGTGTGTCTCACCGTCTGTCTAGTGTTATGTCACAGGGTGTTGGACACACTATCAGCCTCGTTCCTGTCTTAAAATGCAAACTCCCATAGGTAGTGAACGCATTGTTAGTGCACACACACTCAACACACTTGACACACTCTAGCCTACACCCTTTCAGCAGCATACGTGTGTGTGTGTGTGATTCTGCTCTGGGACATCAGATGCATATGGTAGGAAAATGGAGAATCTGCTGCGCCCGTAATCTATAAAGTAAGAATTACACCACAAATTACTGACCACAATGTGCCTAAAATCCCATCTTGTATGAATCAGCATCTCAGTAACTTGGGGTTGTATTTTTCTGTCCCAGTTCAATTCAGTTTTATTTATATAGCGTCAAATCATAACAGAAGTTATCTTAGGGCACTTTTCATATAGGGCAGGTCCAGACCGTACTCTTTCTAATATTTTTAGGTTAAGAATACTGGAGGCTTCAGTGGAAATGATTAATGAGAGTTTTGAAAACATTTTGGGTGTAATACGTAGAACAATCCTTTTGTTTTGATCAGCATATTTGAATGAACGACTACTTTATTTATCCAGAGCAAATTAGCCTAACAATAAAGAATCTGCTGTTAGTTCTGGTAAATTTTGTTTCACAAAGTAACTCAATACTATGGCTCTGCAAACATGTTAACATTATAGCAATAATGACTCAGGGAGGTGTGTTAGGTAAAATAAAACTCATTCTCTTTCACGCTATGGTGCATGAACGCTTACTAAAATTACTCTGTACATACCAATGTATTAATTTATGTACTGTATATATAAATCAATCCAACATCTACCTTACAACAAATTGACCACCTAAGTTTAAAATGCTGCTTGTTCCATTGTAACCATTAAAGTGCCATGAAGTTTCGATGCAACCATGCACATTACTAAGCGATTTGCCCTAACCTCATCCCTTTTGCTGAAATTTGAGTGGCACAACTGGATTTGTTTAATCACTAGTTTAAAATTAACTTCTATTTACTAAATACATAGTAAGGACCCAGCACACAAACTTGGTAATAGATTTATAAATAGCATGTTTAGCTCGATGAACTAATGAATAAGTATGTGAAGGTGTCCAAGTTTATTGCGCTCACCTCATGGCCAGATTAATCTGCTAGGGTGTCCCTGTACAAAAATGAACGAATGGCACCTATTAAGGGAAAACTGTAGTAACAAATTGGGTTTTATTTTTGCATCTCTGACCTTCAGTTCTATCAGTTATGAAAACTTTGTACACACCAAAGTCATTCCTGAGATCTTGGAACATGGTGACATAGCTAAAAATAGTTTAACCAGATTATCTAAACTATTATTATTTGAAGGTCAAACTGAAAGTGAGCTCACCTAATATGCACCTAACAGTCTCTAATTGCAGTGGTGACTGCAAGAACAGTAGGTCAAAGTTTCTCTTCTAAATAATTTTGACTAATGTGGGGGTTTGTTTACAACCTGTCTGATCGCCTTTTCTCTCAGCAATTACTTTCGACTACCTGGCCACATGTTGCTGTGTGGTAATTTGACGAAACACATTAATATAGGAATAGGCAACATAGTATATGCACAAAACTGGATAAGTTAATAAAGAAAGACCCATTTTAAGGCCCTTGTCATTTTAGTTCATTTTGTACTTTAGAGGTGAATATTTTGGAAGAAATGTTCAATTAAATTCACACAGAAGGAGCTTTTGGGGACCCTGGGACAGTTGCCCGCTTTGGTTTGTAATCCAGCCTTGGCTCAGATCATCAAAAAGGCTCTCAGGATCTTTGAATACAGCCGCTATGTACAAGTATACTTCATGCCTTTAATTGTTAAATTATGTAATTAATGAAATGGTTCATCTTGTATATTTTATAAATATTACAACATATATCTACAATTAATTTGTTAGATAAAATAATAAAAATCTCAGTTGTTAGGTTAACTAAAGAGCTGATCTATCATTGCTGTCATATGAAAACTGTGTAGCCAAATGAAAAGCAGAGTAAAGTGAGCTGAGGTGGATTTTCCCTCCGTCCCCTCCCTGTCTCCTGGCCTAAAAATAATAAAAATTGTGAAGAAAGAAAGTGAGGTGGAATGTTAATGACCATCACTTCCTCTCTGCTGCCTTTTATCGTAGGCCAGGGAACGATGAATTTGATATGAACTTATACACTCACTTTGTCTACCATAAGAGTTGGCTCACCCTCTCTTGTTCTCTTGTTTCTGCTTACAGTCAGCCATTTTTCTCTTCCTCCAGTTGTAAAAATAAAAATGATTGATGTACAGTAAATCAATCAAGGTTTATATTTCTTTGATGTGCTTGTGTACTTTGACGTGTATAGTAATACAACCATGTTGATGTTAACTTACTGCAAAATACAGAAACATACTGGTTTACTGCTGTATCAGGCCATTGTTGTACATTTATTAACTCCACCAAGAGGGTTATGTTTTCAGTCCTGGTCTTAGCACATGTTCGCTGATTTCAATGAATTTGGTGGAAAGTGGACCATGTGGATTATTTCTTCTTTCTCTTTTTTTAAGGAGTTCTTAACATTGCAAGATATGGCTTTTTTTTGCTTTTTTTTCCAGATTTCTTATCAAATATTGCACTAGATGCAGATTGAAATAATCAAAACATTTCTAAAAATAACTAAATGAGGATTAGTCAGGTTTGGTAAGTAGTTTGTCCTCTCTTGGTTCTTCAATGATGGAAATTAAGCAGTTTGATTGATTACATATGTACTGAAGGATTGTTTATCACTATAAAGCTTTTGACCTAAATGAATTATCATGATGCTTTTTGATCCGATTTTACATAATTAATACTAATAAGAGTAAATATAGTAATAGTAAATATAACCTTTAAGTACTGCAATAATTATAAAAAAGAGAAGATTAATCAGCAGCCATTTCAGTATTTAATTAATCATTCTCAATTCTCAGTCTCTCATCATTACGGCTTTTCATCAAGAAAAAAGGCCAAACATTCTCTCAGCTTCCCTAATTTGAGGATTTTCTGCCTCATTTATATCATTTTAAATTAAATATCTTTCATTTTCTGACTGTTGGTTTCTGACTGATTTTTTTGTTTACCTTTTTTAGACTAAATAATCTAATTGGAAAGATAATCAACAGATTCATTGATAGTGAAAATAATGGCTAGTCAGAGTCCTAAAATGAGACCAAGAAGAAGAACAGCATCAGTGCAAGTGCTCCAAAACGACATATGTGTGTGTTTAAGCCTCTAGCAGCTGTAGTAATTATGATGAAAACAAAAGAGGAAGTTAGGTGGTGGTGTAATAGAATGATAGTCCGTGTAGGGAGGAGGTTAGGGTGGATGGATGGGTCAACAAAACATCAGACTTTTTGTTTCCAGTTTACAACCAACACTCAATGTTGTTGTTTTTTAAGCTTGACCATGACCGTTCCCTAACCTTCACCATGTGTTTATTATTGTAACCATGACGACGAAGGTCCCCTAACCTTAGCAAAGTCATAATTTTAACCCAAACCTTTCCCTAAACCTGACCAAGTGTTTTGTGCCCAAACCTTAATCATAGCGTTGTCACATCATAAAACAGATTTATTTTTCCATAGTGATTTGTAACAGCTTTGGAAGGCAGTGACAGTTGATGCTGTCCTGCTGACAGGATCAGAAAACACTTCTATGTGTTGTTCTAGAGGGCATGGACAAATTACATATTGTGTTGTTTAATCTGGAGGGCTTTTTGCCTAAACCATATTTAATCAAGGAAGCTTCACTGAGAACCAGGCTCTCTTTTGCAGGATCACCCTCATCACACAGTTACACACACTCACACCTGGAAGCTGCCCAGACACAATCACAGTCGAATCCCATGGCGGTCTGGGGATTGAACCAGCAGCCTCCCAGTTACAAGCCTGCTTGTCCCAGATCCCATTTATTGTTAGAGGCAGTTTAATCCTAATAAGAATACATTTTGGGCAATGTTTTTTTTAAAGACCACATTTACATAGTCACTGGGTCTTATTGTTTATCCTTGCAGTGCTGTTGGATAGTAGATGTGTTTATAGGTCCGGCTATCTGGCCATGAACTGGTTACTGGTTAACTGATTCTTTGTTATGTCATAAATAATCTTTGCATCAAAACTTGAAACATTTGAAAACACTGAATATTGACTGTTGGCAGCCATAAATTAACAATTTTGGTATTAGCTTTCTATAACCTGTACCTGTCCTGCTGTATACAGGCCTTGACAATTATGATAGTTGCATGCTAAGGCCTGTTTGCCCATGTACAGTTCCTAGTTGCCCTCATGACACCCTCATTGTCAGATAAGTCAGACATGATGAAAGCTCTTGATATGATGTCTTCAGACAAAAAACACAAAGGCTGTCATGCAAAACAGCTCCTGGTTGCTGCTTTGCTCAAACAAAGAGACTGGTCTGCCACTTTTTGCTGTGGTGGAGGGACGATACAGGCAGGTGGTTTCTTCTGTCTCTTCTTTCCCAGGTCCTTGGTGTAGTTTCCTGATAGAATACCATGAAAAAGCATGCATCATGCACCACTGAAAAAGGAATGCTTCTCTGTGCTGTGAATGTGTCATCACCTGGAGCTGTTTAGTTTAGTTTTAGGAGATACTATCGATCTTACTGCAGATGTGTGCTTATTCACTCGGTCTAGCTGACAGCAATAGCAGGAAGGAATGTGCACCTACTGTACATCAACACTTTTCAAAAGCCAACATGCTCATATCCAGGTGATTTCACACCTACACATATCTATCTGTTATCTATGCAAGCAGAGAAACTACAAAGCAAAGCCTGAGTCAAGCCAAATTCTCTTACAGACACACACCCACTGGTGACAGAGAAAATATGGATTCTGCGGGTTTAATTGGCTTTATTGGAGGATTTATTTTACCCAAATAGTGTTAAAGGTTTAGGGGGTGCTCCAGTGATTTAGTATTTCATTTTCTTAAAGTTGGGGAACTTAAGCAAGACTGATTTCCAAAAGAATGGTCAAAATTAAAGCAGAAGAAGCTGAGATACCCTGATTTTTAGTCTATCTTCTTTAGACCCTCCCTAGACCCTGCCCTCCTAAGTGAACACCCACATGATGTGAGCTCTTTGTTACAATTTGTAGTTTCCAAGTCAAAGCTGAGATGACCCTGATTTACATCATCAGGGGTTATTTTCTCAGACCTGACAAAGCTCCTCCAGAGCCACAGAAGATATAATACAACTGTTTTCACCGTCTGACTATCAATTCCCATGACACGTAAACTGACCTTCATGTAAAATTGGTGGACTTGCAGGCATTACCTCAAAAACTTTTCTTAGTAAATAGTCAGCATGACACTGGCTTTTACTGAACTCTGAGATTTTTGATTTTGTGGTACAAAGCTCTTCTTTCACTCTGCCACCTCTGATGTCTAGTCTGTCCAACATTCCACATTTGTCATATTGTTTTGTCTCATGATGTCTTCTAATGTTATAGTCTTGCATCAAAGCCACATAAGCCCTGAAAACTTAACAGAGGGGTTTATGCCTATCTAAAGTGGGGATTTTAACTCCCATCTGTCTGGAGATGTTCAGTTCAGCTGGTCTGCTGTTGAACTGGTCTATGGGAGCAGGGGTGGTGCACAAGTTGGAGCGCAGCCTGTTGCTGTGCATGTTGGGCCTTGTAGTGTACCACGTGCTAAATTCTAAGTTACAAAGAGTGAACAACAGTGAGTGAGCAGTGCATAGAACTGGACTATGGAAACTTTTACCTTTACCTCTTTCGACTCTTTGATATACTGGGGCTTTGGGAGTTTGCTTACCTCATATTGCAGAATGTATAAGCATTGAAGCTCTTATAATTCAAATTATAACCTCTCACTCATTAAACCAGTAATCTAGGAGGCCTTTTTCCATCATTATAGTTTCACACAAAGACTAGTTTGTCTTTAAACTTTGCAGTGGAGTTGCACAGAATATTCCAGCTGTATCAGAAAGAGGCAAGAAGAGGCCCTGATGGACTTCATTATCTTTATCTCTGCCTCTTTGCTGAGTGGCGTTGATGAGTTGAACAGAGATTTATCCTCCCTCTGTCTCTCTGCTGATAAGTCGAGTTGAGATCCCCATTGAGAGCCATGGGAGTGGCTGTCAGAGTGTTTGACTAGGGAGCCAACCATGAGAAGCCTGCAGAACATGAGAGGCACTCTGAGTACTGCAAGCTGCAGGCCAGCGAGCTGCACTGAATAACATCATGTTTATTTAATGCAGTGGATGCCTAATTACTGACTGAATTTGTTGCTCTTCGTTTATTTTCAATCTCTTCTCCCCCTCAGCGCTGCTAGGTAGGGCTGGTTCAGGAGTTCAGTGACTCCCAGTACGAACACACACTCAGGCACGCATTCATACACACACACACACACACACACACACACACACACACACACACACACACACTGTCTAAGCTCCTGCTTTAATGAACACTTTTTCTTTCTCACGGTGACCCAGTCGCCATGTGTGAGGAAGGCTCAAAGGAGGAAGGTGTAAGCATGTGCGTGTGCTCTTTTGCATGTGTGTCTAAGAAGTGTTTTTCCTCTTGAGTCAGCAAACCTTCAGCATAATTAAAATGCTTGTTTTTTGTTGTCAGCAGCTCCGTGAATTAGAGAAAAACTGAGTTGCTTTCTCAGAGGGATGAATGGTATGATAGGTAACTCTATATGTTATTTGGATGAGACAGAAGTGGTTGGTTTCTTAGATCTTAATAGGTTGACTGCCTGTTTTCTGTTAATGTATCTCTGTATATACTGTATATATATGTTTCTGTGGTCATACTGATAATGTGTGTTCATGTGTGTCAGGTTGGGCTATGTGGACCATGCTGAAGAGTTGGCCTCCAGGTTCCTCCAGTGCTTCCCAAAGAACCGGCTGTCAGCCCAGGCAGCTCTGAACCACGAATACTTCAGCAATCTTCCTCCACGGCTCTGGGAGCTACAGGACAGTACGTAAACCAACATTCTGATTACTACAGCTCTAACACCACCTGTCTGTGCTGGCAGGTCGTACATTACAAGTGCTGCTTAATGGTTGTCAGGTCATAAACCAAGCTTTGTTATAGTCATAGGTGCATAACAGGTAGTGTGTGATTATAGTATACAAGAGATTTTCAACTTGAGACGCGTGCCTCCCTATGGGGGCGCGGGAGAATTGAAGTGGGGGCACGAAGGGAGATATGTGAGGATACTGCATGAGGTGAAAGAGGCAGGTGTATGCTGGTGTTCTAAAAGCAACAGCAAGTTAGTTATTGTAGTTTGGCCCACTGATTTGGCTCGCTTCTCAACATGGTCAGCAGTTGGAGCAGCAGCAGTGGCTAAACCCTTAGCGCCCTGTTGCCGCAATTTGTGTGGATAATGGCACGCCTTCTCTGAGTCATAACTCAGTCAAATCTAAACACAGACAGGATGCACATATTTTTAGATTCAGTCTAACTTATATTTTGTATCATTCTCTCTGATTTCCATTGTGAATGAAAAGACACACCTTAACTCCAGAACTGGGATCTTACATCATATGTTTAAGTTTTCTTCAGTATCAAAGTAATACAGTAATAGTTGTCTGTACATCCTTGGGTACACTGCAAAGAGGAACTGCTAATAGCTAATTCGGCATACTTTTAATGGTGCCAATTTGTCAAATTGTAAACAACTGCAGGCTAAAACAGGTCTCAAGTCGTTTTCCACAGCACAGAATTGTATATATTAGAATAGAATACAACAGTATAGTATAGTGTATATTAGTATTTAATAGATGGTATAGTTAATACAATGATTTAATTGGATGATTATTGTGCACTAAAAATGTCTACATTTTTTCAGAAAACTTGCTGTGTACTTTGTGACTTTTTTTTGGTTAGTGTGCAATAAATGTAGGTTATTTTTAAAACCTGCAAGTCAGCAGAAAAAATAGCAATTGTTTAAAGAACTCGCTGGTAATCATAACATGTAATTATATCCAGTAAGAGTAAAAAATATCTATAAATGAGCAGAAGATGTATTTTTGCTTTCTTAAAATGACAGTTACCTTGACAGTCAGAAACTTGGCCTCTCTGTGTTCCTCTTTTTCTGTCTTTGTCTCTCACTCTCTTGCTTTGACTCCCTCTCTCTCCTTTGTGTTTTTCTTTATCTCTTTTTGAGCTCCCTCAGCTCCACTGGATCATACAGTATCCTCTCTGTCTCAGTCTCTCTCTCTCTGTAAAGAAGGCGGCGAGCAGCGACCTGGGGTTGTTTTTGTTCATGCAAAGAAAGCCTGTCTTATTATGTGGATGCCGTTGGGACAGTAAGCCCAGTCGGACCTCTGCTGGCCGCAACAACATGCTTAGTTTGATTTTCTGTCTTCCTGACTTGTTTGCCCAGAGCAACAGCACACTGAGGCACTCTTTAAATAAGAGAACCAGCTCTCAAAACACAGAACCTCAGAAACACACAGCATCTTAGCTTTAAACACATCTTCATTTTAGAAGCAGATTTTCATTAATACTGTTGATTTGGTATTTTGGTCGTAAGAGTCAGAGGCTTTAGCCAAAGCTTCACAGTTCACAGGCTATATTTCAATTAATCCTACAGAATTGGGTTATTGCATGAAAGTATGTCAGAGAATGACTACATATCCATATTATTTGACAAGATACATATACATACATCACCAATCCCTTAAGCTGTTATTCATTAGTGATGTGACCTGAGTGTGCTGCCACTGACATGGTGGTAATATTAATGGGAGAATTCCATTTTTAATTCCCCCCGATTAGGATTTTTCAGCACTATTAATCCTGTTATCAGCACCCAGCAGGTTGTCATGTCTGAAAAGAATCAGAAAGCGGCGGTCACTAAGCGAGGGAGAGAAGAGAGATGGCTCATTTTGATTTTTGTCATGCTTGCGCTCTCTTTTTCTCTATTCTCCCTTTATTTATCTCTCTCTTTTCTGAACATTAATGACACACAGGAAAAGCACCAGAGCAAGTAAGGGAAGAATGGGAATGAAATAAAACAGTTTCATAAAATGAGGACAGGAGTGGATGAACACAAAGTATCTTCGATGTGTGCGTGGAAGTGTGGATTTGCCGCTTGCACTTTTGTGGGGGAAGGATGTGTCAAAATTATTCAAATGAGAAAATGAATGTGAGATAAGGAACTAGCTAATTACTCCAGTTGTGAGTATTTGGCTACAACTGCAGCATGGTAATCATGTTCTTCCACCAGGAAAGACTGGGGCCAATGGGAACAGCCAGTTAAAACACCCAGTGCTACCAGTACTCTGAAACAAACCAAATCAAAGATGAACTGGCCAAGAAAAAAATGTCATAGATGGTTTAGAAATTGATGAACCTTTCAAGTAAATGTCCCATGTTATCCCTGTAGGGATGAAAGGTATGTTTTCTATGCCCAACTGTGCACTCTATTGTCATGTGTATTATGGATTTATCCAGACAATACCCAGACAGATTACCAGGGACAATGACAGAATTACTGAGACAATAGAGCTCCGGAGGTTGCTGTTACTGTGTGGACTGGATTGGACATTTTTTATTTGATTTCAGTGAAAGTGTGTGGGTGCTTAGCAGTGCAAGAAGTGGTTCTGGAAGTATTTTCCTCACACTGAATTCCAATTTTGTATATGTTTCTTTTAATGATATGCTCAAGATCAACATAAACACAGGACTCTCTTGGATGATGTAACAGTGCTATAGGTTTATGTTATGGCCAACTGTTTTAATTATTCCAACTTTGTTTATGAGATGCCATGTTTTTTGCCAGATAGCTCTAAATACTAGGACACCCATGAGCCTTGGCAACAGACAGCATGTTTCGTATGTACTCCATCCACGAGAATCCATTTAGCATGAATTAGTACGTACTTCCACCTATGAAGAGGATGTCGGTAGAACAGTCATTCAGTGTGGCCCAGGACAGATTTGCATACACACCTGTACTAAAGGCCCTTTCAGACGCAACGCAACAATGGCACCACTGTGCTTTGAAACCCATTGTTTCCAATGGCTTGCACCACACCACGATGGTTTTTCACTGTGTCGAGCAAAGCGCTGTGACGATTACTGGTATGGCCAATAGAAACGAGGCAGCCAGCCAGGCACGGAAGGCAAAATGGAGGAAAAGCTAATATTGAACGTGTCCCTGAATTATACGATACAGGTTGACGCTTGTATTGAGACCTTGAGAGGAAAGCCCTATCTTGAAAACACGTTTCCAAGTCATTATTGCAAATCAGAGCTGTAGCAAATTCAAAATGCTTTATCATCATAGCTAACTTTTTTATTTACTATTTTATGTACACAAACTTGTACCTTTGACTTTCTGTCAAAGAACCAGACATTTTCTTATACAGTTGTTAATCTTTTGTACCAATGATGCAACTGGGAGAATTTCATGCTCATCCTCTTGTTCGGAAGTACTCAAACTGTCTGTCACTTAACACTTTGTATCTATATGGTAAAAGTAAGGACTTTTACTTCCAGAACCAGGGGCACCCAAAATAACTCCTTCCACTTTGTAACTCTGTTAGTTGCTAGTCACACACAGATATTTGAACATACATTTCCATCATGTAACCAATCAAGCAATTCATCAATGGGGTCATTATTAGTTCATTCTATTACATCAAAGTTAATACTGAGTCATAAGGTCGATCAATGGTGGGTAGATTTTCCAGAATATTTCCTTTCTGGCTGACAAAATGTAATTTTCTCCAGATGTAACATGATACCAGCAGGGAGGAAGCTTTTTATATTTCCAGGATTATAGCAATAGATTTCTTGTTACCAGTGTAAAATGGGAGATGGTCTGGGCTCCCCCCCCTTGGTCAAGCAGATGTGACGTCACATCACAACAAGAACAACTTCAACAAACACAACAACAGTAACCAGCATTTTAATGCTATATCTGTACTACATCTGGACCAGGACAACCAATGCTTTAAAAAGAACTGTGAAAAACACTTGACAAACAAAAATGTCCAGGCACTTCTTAGCATTTGGGGAGAGGAGACCATTCAAATGTCCTGGTTTGTAAAATACAATAGAAATGCAAGGAAGAGCCTAGTACCAAAGCCGCAAAGGGTTATGGGTTAGTTCAGGTTATGGGAAGCCTCAGGTTTTGGCTTAAGTTCATGCGGTGAAAAAGGGCTAATATATGACATAACAGGAGCTGATAAGACAATTTACCTTCATTTTTTAAAAACATTTCACACGGAAGAGTCACATTGCTGAGTATTTTCAACTTCCTCTGCAACTCTAATTAGCTCCTATGTTTAGTAATCATGTCGGTGGTGAGGGCACCGTCTCAATTCAAATTAAGCATCTCCTGCTTCTAGGACCTTCTGTACTGATGGTTGTTAGTTTACAGCTACTATCGAAATGTTCCAAAATTAAAAAGCAAATGAGCAATGTTAAAATGTATCAATTTAAAATACCTTTTAAGGATACTTCTCCTCATGGCAAAAATATTTAAACCCTAAGAGACTCTCACTGCAAATAAATATTAAAATAATCACTTTTTAATAACCGTCTCTATCTTTAACAACTCACTTGGAAATGTTCTTCTTCCTGTCAGCCTACATACTTCTAATCCGCTTGCGTCTTCTCCCCCTGCAGTGTCTTCTATCTTCACCGTACCAAATGTCAAGCTGCAGACAGAGAGCGGGGACAGCATACAGGTGTGTGCACGAAGGAACAGTCATGGAAAGGCATCCTCTGGCAGCAAGCACTGACCTGAGGCAGCATCCTGCAAATGATTGCCTGACAGGTACGTGCTCATTACCATGTAAGAAGGAGACACAAACAGTATGCAGCAGCATGCAGTTCCACACACAAGCAAAAAATGAAAGCACACAGAAGCGTACAGGAGGTGAAACTTTAATGATCTTAATGCATTTTAGCAAGAGTGGCATTCAGTCTGAAGTGTGGCAATGGAGACTGTAGCTATATCAAAAAAAATGTGTTTGGTCCTCTGTTTTGTTTTATATTCATTTTCACATTAAACAGCTTACCCCCAGCAAAGTAGTGTATGCTAAGTGTGCTTTGTATCATAGTGATCCACATTTAGCCTGAATTTGGCTGCTTTAACCAATTAGAGACTCATGTGTGAACAGTACATGTTTTTGGCACAGAGATTCAGGCCTTATGTTGTCCAAGTAGTTAAACTTATAATATATGTTAAACATATGCAGGCAAATAATAACAAAAATGTACAATTAGGTCTTGTTGTTCTATTAACATTTTGGCAGCAGAGGACAAGATTTCCAGGAGTTCTCCATTTTCACAAAACATTTTTGTTGCATTGCAACTCATAAACATCATTTGAAGCCACATATGTTGCAAAATATTTACATTGAGAAAATGGACTGTAAAATATGGAAGCCCATTTCTGTCAAGAAAATGACAAACTAGATTAAGTGAGAATTAAATCAAATTAAATTTAAAAACATTATGAAAATACTAAATTATGAGATTTAACAAGATAAATTAAAGTTATATGTCAAAAATATTAATTAAGAGCTATGCTAGTACTGTAAAGAGTAGCATTCCACTAAGTCATACATTGTCTTTTGCTAGTTTTCTATTTTTCTACAGCCTTTTCTTTAGCTATAACATGTAATGCTAGCTAACATGCTGATAAAATTGTTTTTGTTTTTGTTTTTTATTTTCAATATAGATTTTAAACCTTAAAAATGTTTTCTCTTTTTAACATTTAAAGGTGCTAGAAATATCTTAAAAGTCAAATTAGTATTGAAAAGTGGAAATACCATGAAACAGTGATATAAATATTAAAGTGTTTGAAAACAGATATACGTATATTGTACAACAGACTAAGGGTGTGCATATTTGATCATTAGCCATCAAGTCTGCCTAAAACTTATCTGCATCCTGCCAACCACCATAGTTTTTCTTTTAACACTGACTCCATGAGATCTGTGCTGTCTGCATTGAAGCAGAGAATGCAGTAATAGATGGAGGAATGGCTATGAGTGGGTGAGGAGGGTGTCCCATTCTTTAGAGACGGGGGTCTCATTCACTACTCAGATAAAGCTGCACTATTTGCATGTAATAAGAGGTGCAGAGGCCAGGCATGGGGATAATGGTTGGCCTAATGATGGACTCGGGATGGTGAGGGCCAGCACAGGGCCACAACACAGCGCTTCTGACCAGATTATATGTCTGATTACTGACAGGTGCAAAGACACACCAGACACGTCAACTCTTCAACTAGTAATCTCCAACTTTCTGAGAGAATCTTCAGCATTTTATCTCTTAATGTTTCCTCTACAAAATCTACATGCTTCTTTAAAAAGTATTTATTATTCCAGTGAACATGCTGAAGTGTTTGTATCCTGATCTGGAGGCTCATGGTGTTTCTGTGTGTGTGTGTGTGTGTGTGTGTGTGTGTGTGTGTGTGTGTGTGTGTGTGTGTGTGTGCGTGCATGTGGAGAGTGGAAGTCACCCCACTAAGAGCTGTGTCCTCTCAGCTGCTGCATTTACATTGAAATCAGCCTCTTTGTCCAGGCCCGTCCTAAAGCCTGACAGGCAGGGAGAGCTTCACTGATAGCAGCCTAATCCCTGCGCACACATTCACATTAATACACTGACAAATTACACCAGCACATGCATACAGCCATTCATATGTTCTCACAAACATAACTCATGCACATATTTGAACTGGGTTTCCCACCAAGTATTTATAGTTACAATGAGTTAGATAGGCTAAATGGAGAAAAAAAATAACTACAGAATTATGCACATTATTGCTGTATTTATTCTAATCCCTTAAAGAGGTTAATATGTGACTAAATAAGTAAGGGAAAGGTATTACATACAGAGCAATGTAAACACATAAATTATTACATAGCAGCCTGATGTATAACATCACATAATTGTGCAACAGTTGAAAAGCTGCCTTTAGCTTTTTTAAATGCTGTTTGTAGTGTCTTCCATACATTTTGTGGACTGAAAAGAGAATGGTCAAAGCAGCAGAGGCTGATATCCTGACTTTTAGTCCATAGAATGAGTTAAGCTCCAAAAATGTTGGCTCCTTCAATTTCCATAATGCAACTCCATAGTGTCTTTCATTACAACTTCTCTGCCTCCTAAATGCCCACAACTTTTGAGTTTGAAGTCTCAAACCCAACCTGAGATAACCCTGATGACATCATCAGGATTATTTTTTCATACTCTTAAAAGCCCCCTCCAGAGCCACAGGAGACATGATACTGGTATCACATTTCTGAAGTGTGCCCCTTTAACACCTCCTGTCTCGTGCCTCAAGTCAGTGTTGACTTTTTCAGCTTTTAACCAAGACCATGATCTTTTCCTAATCTTAACCAAGTTCTGTGAGTGCATAAACATAACATTAACAATAAACATAACATTAACAATAGCAAAAACATAACATAACAAAATATTAATCATGCTTTAGTTGCAACAAGTGGAAGGTGAAGGAAAGCAAACAAAATATGTTGACAGTGATACTGCAGAACTTTACCTTATTATGTTGTTTTTAAAAAATGTAATTCAGGTGGCATTACGTGGCCATCTAAATTTTCTAATCTATTATCTGTCTGTCTGTCCCTCCACCATCCATCTGTTATTTTCTGCACTATCACTCATATAGCATACGATGACCACCTTCTAAAATGCAGTCTGTTTTTAAATCATCCATTTTATTGAAGTTTTTTGGTACTTTAGGTTAGTTGTACTACTAAGGAAAAAAGGAAAATAGCATTAACCATAAATACTGTTGCTGTGGTTAACTGCAGCTTAATATACAATATGCAGTGCATTAGAAAAGTGGTCTAACCACTGAGATGTTCAATACACTTTTTTTTAAACAAACACCTGCCAGCCAATCAGAAATAAGGATTTTCCTCAGCTTTCTTATAACACTGCTTATATCATAGTGCATGGGTAATAGAAGTCACATACATTATTTAATGTAATATTTAACGGAATGTGTATTAGCCTATTCTTTAAAACACCAGCTTTCTGGTTTAGTAAAGAGGGGAGGGAGGGAGAGAGGGAATAAAGGAGAGATGGAAGCAGAGGCTTGCGGGAGCAGGGCAGGGTTTCTTTTTGTTCAGGCAGCTTTGTATTATTTATAGGAGGTGGTGGAGGCAGTCCGCTTCAGACGGAGCAAAGCAAAGATGGCGAGCAGCCCCTTTCTCTTTTGTGGGTCTATTCCCAGTGGGCAGGCTTTGTGTTGGCTGGATGGCTGCCTTTGAGGAAACCCAGGCAGCTATTGAGCTGGGAGTGAAGGCCGGGCCTGACTCACCCGCACTGAGACACAGCAACACTACAGCACTACAATGTCTGTCACTGCTGTGGCCAGAGAAGGAAAGAAAAGGACGGAGGGAGAGTGACAGAGGATGGGGGAAATAGTGGGAGTGTTTGATTTTGGCAGGGAGGGAAGAACAAAAACAGTGTTTTTGTGGTGAGAAAAGAGAAAGCCAGAAAAAGATAGAAGGAGTGGATTGAAAAAATGGAGGCAGGGGTGGAGAAGAAGAGAGGGGGGAAAGGAGAAAAAAGGCAGGTCTCCTTTACAGTACTGCACTGCATTGATCTATGTTTATTCATGATTCTGCATTATTCACAAGATTAGCTGATGCAACTTGGTGCCAAGGGTAGGCAATGCACCCCCCCCATTCAATCCACTCAGTGACCACACAGTTCAACTTCGAGTCCCAACAACAAGTGGGAGACATCTGCCCCGTCTCTGAGCTTCAGCACACTTCACTGGTACTCTAGGCTAGAGTGCATGAAGAATTGGACGCAGTATGCTTACAGTCAGAATATATAACAAAGCATAAAACATTGATTCAGTCAGGGAGCAAAAAGCAACTTGAAAGAGGTCAAATCAACAGCTCAGTGCCTCAATCCAAACAAGAATTTAGTCGGTTGTATTTTGAAAGCAAATCTTCAGAGGCTTGAAGCATTGTTACAGATCTATACTGAGATATAATCTATGGATAGCTGTGTAGTGCAATCCATCCTGGTGTCATTGTTTTTGGACTCTAATGATGGATTTTGCCTATTTTTTAATTTGTGAGATTATAAAGCTGCAATAATCAATATTTTTATATGGAAAATGAAACAAATGATGACGTGAAAGAGTCTCTCATAATGATGAACCCACAGAGAATTATCACCAACTCTGCACTTCCCCTCAGCTCTATGCAGAATCTTTCAACTCACTTTTTTGGTTCAGTGTCACTGCTCTTATCAACCTGTGTTCAGTAAAAAAGCTCTGATATACCCACTGTATGCTACCTGTTCAGCACCAAACAGCAGACAGACACAGTTAGATACATTTATCTACTGCACCAGAGTCGCTGGGAGCTGGTAGGGAGCATAGGGGCCACATAAAGCACAGGAATTTGACACCAGAGACCGGGGTTTGCATCCTGAGTCCTGTCTGTGGTTAGGTTTAACATTAGTGAAAGATTTCTAAAAGTCGTACTGGCTGTATTATCATGAAATATATACTTTTTTTTTCCTTTTGAGATAGATTATCCTTTTCTCCAGTGGTGAACTATTTTCTTTCTTTTTTTATCCTTTTAATTAAACCAAGGCATTGCAATAACTTTTCTAATGAATTCTGTTATAATTATCTACATGCAGCAGCCTTTTTCATTTCCTATCTGAGGCACTAGCCTCTTGTTTATTAATCACTAATTTAGTTTTTTTAAGCTACCTATATATTTCTCTTCATTGAAACAGACAAGGCTGAGAGTGGAAGTGGTTTTGGTGGTGGTGTAGCCACATATGTGTCCTCTAATCTGGTTTCTGAGTTAATTATCCCTGATGTTGAGCCTTCACATTTAGAGTGTATTTTTGTAAACTCTGCATGACAATAAGTACATAACTATTGGAAACATTTATAGCCCTCCCTCTGCACCTGCTGAATCCTTTAACTGTATTATATTACTTGCAGAAATGAAATTATTATATTGGGTGACTTCAGTAAGAATTGGATTGATAAATCTACTAATAAAGAAAAAAACATTTTTGGAAATCTGAACCTAACTCAGTTAATTAGTGTTATTCGTGTTACACCTACAGGTCAGTCTCTGCTTGACTGGATATTGGTTTCACACTCAAATAGATTTTTAAAAGCAGGGCTTGTGTCTGACTGCCTCAGTGATCATGTAATGGTACGTCTCAAGGGGTTATTCCTAATAAAGAATTTCCAACAACATTTTTGCATTTTGCCAGATACGTAAATGAACATTTCCTCATTATGTCAATAGAAAAAGTAATCTGGTCAGCATTACGTTTTCGTCTAAATATTACAAATTATTTGTATATAAAGTAGGAGACAGAGTACTGGTGAAAAGCAAGCACTCTTTTCTGGTCTGTTATTGTTGGATGGATGTTGGTGGTGCACTCTAGACTGACATCCCCTGGTACCAAAGAGACGGAATGCAAACACCGGTCTCCATGTTATAGTCAGACATTTTATATTTGTGGCATTATAAGAAACAACAGTCATTATTTGCAGGGCCACAAGAAATCACTTGTCAGGAAAATTTAGTTTGTTTTAAATGTTTTAAGAAATGACCAGTGCTGTTCTGGTGAGGGCCGTCTCTTTAACTCATGTCAGACTGTTAATGCATCTTGTTGCTTACTAGCCTGCGTTACTCATGAACAACAATCAACATATTTTACTTTTCCAAATCAAATCTAAATTATTATTTTTTGTACTCACAGTGCAGTCAGAGCCGCTCTGACAGCTGATGTCATGTGGTTGAGTGCTGTTCTCTGTGCTGCTCCTGGTCTTGTGGCTGGGCTTCACACAAAGCAGCAGCCTTTCTACAGTGTGTCTGTGCAGTCAGCCATCACAGGTCGGTGACAGGACACTCTGTCCCTGAAGCATCACTGTGTCACTTTGAAGATAACAGCTGCAGGCAAAGCTAGACTGCAGTGTCCAGAATGTAGAGTTGCCAGCTATTTATCTAACTACATACACACATACACAGACACACATACTTGTCTAAGGTATCATCCTAGTGACCATGCTACAGTTTTTGGGGATAAAATGCAGGGAACCTTCATAGCTGTGCAGGCATTTCTCTTGAAAGTAAAAGCACAATTTGTCCCCTGGTGTGTTTCTACTCTGGTGTCTTTCTACTAAAGCCACCGGTGTCCAAAACTTACAAAGTCAGCAGAACAGAAAAGAATATTTTCGGGTCTTTAACGGGAAGAAATAGATTTGTGCGTCCATAAAACGACCTGTCAGAAAGTTTTTCTAGGTAGAGGACAAAGTGATTTAAAGTATATCCCTGCTGTGAGCCGGAGGGGGGGAAATAGGAGGTGGGGGAAGGAAGGATAACCGGAGGCATAGCCTTGAGAAATGGAGAGCCTTCAGTCAAATCAGCTGGTTTACTCTCCCACTGGCTCTTATAACTTTACATCTTCAGTGCTTGCCAGTAATGTGGGCTTTCATTTCATCTTATCCTCATGGAAAAGCATTGTGAAAGCACTAGATGTTAGCTGCAGCTCTACAGAATTTGTTAAAATGTGTATACAGTCACTTTCCACCCCTGTTTACCTCATTTACCATTTACATCCTGCTTTTATGGACATGATGTTTGCACTTCAGGATCTCATTATGAAATGTGAATGTGCACAGAGTAGGAGCAACATTTAAGTGTCATATTTTTATATGAAGAGATTTATGTTGTATTTGCGTCTTTCAATATTAACTTCTCATAGGCTGCATGGAGTTCAGATTAAAATGCGCTGCAAGCTCCCTTCACTCCTTTCCTAAATCATTATGCAGTATCTCTGTCATTTGCCAGCACCAACTATACTCCCACAGTCCTAAACAGGATATTATTTTGCTGTGTGGTTCATTAAAAAAATGTAAAAAATCACATGCAAGGTTTCCTTTAAGTGCTGTTGATTGGACTGAATATCTGGTAAACCAGAGAGGTAGGGGGAAAGTAAGCCTGTGGAGGTCAGGGTATTGGATGGGCATGTTGCATGTCAGACTTTCATACAGGAGACCAGAGTTTGCATCCTGTCACAGACCTGCATTTAAGCTATTAACCATAGTTGATTTGTGGTAACCAATTCCCCTATTCCCAGATTTACCATACCATAATTGCCATGCACAGATATTGTATGAAGTGAGAATTTTATGAAGGTTGTCATTGGATGTAAAAGAAATTGAATACATCTCAGGGGTTTTGCAGCATTGTCCAATATCAACATTCTTATCCGGTGATAAGGTTGCGTATCCACTGCTTGCTGGCATTTCTGCTTTTGAATGAATGCTTGTAAGATCATGGCAGGATTTCTTTTGATATACCAGCAGTGTATCTGTGAAGATACAGACAGGGAGGAAAGACGGAGATAGGCTACTAAGGTAATGTGAGATCTTGCTTTGATACCCTTTGTAAGATAAGATGTTTTATTCTCCAGTCAAGTGGCAATTGTTGTTGTTGTGTGTCAATTTGTGTAATACGTGAGTAGATCTGATCAGACTCTGTATCAGCTCTATACATATCATCATCATCACAGTAGAAAAATGTATTGTTTGAAGCAGATTAAGAGTGTGAAGTGTGTATTGCTGGTGTTTCTGACCAGGGCTGCTTGTTAATTGGTGGTGCATCACGCTGCCAGTGTTTATCTGTATCAGAGTCTGTTGGGGTCTAATTATGCTGGAGTCCATTGGATCAGGTTTCTTTTTTTTTTCTGAAAATGAATTTCTGAATGTTGAGGTTAGGGTAGGTTTTCCACAAGTCTGTTTAAGTAGTAGTAGTACTACTAATAGCGATCTAAATCTGTGATGAAGCATGCTCTATCAGACAGTCAGAAGAGAGGCAGAGTTAGGCAGGACAGAAAGAAGAAGACAGAGAGAAGACAAGAGACACGTGGTGGCACATGCTGGGAAGGTATAGGAAGAGGAGGATGGAGAAGGGTTGTGGTCGGCTCATGGATTCCCCTGGGTACAAACTTACAAACTTCTCCCACTTGTTTTCAAGTCCCGGGATGAGAGGCAAAGACAGGACATGAGAGGACGAAGCCAGGAATGGAGGAGGGGTGAGGGAGGAGAAGTGGGGGAAGAAGCTGGACAAAGGAGGAGGAGGAATGAAGACAAAACAGAAAGTAGACAGAGCAAAAGGAGGAGAAAAGGGGTAAAGGACAGAAGAGGAGGATTGAGGGAGGAGACCTCGAGGAGGTGCAAGAATTAATTTCATGTATAATTTGTTGATTAGTGGAGGCAGTAGATGCCATCAGACTGACATGTAGGAGGAGATCTGACTCTCCCATTATCATAAGCTCCCCTCTAGTCACAATGACACTCCTTTTTTTTCTCTTAGCCCTCCATCCCTCCATCCTTCCCCCTTCATAAGAAGTTTGTCATGGTAATAGTAAGAAGATTATTGATGTCTTTCTGTATGTTTGTGGTGGTGCAATCTTTATTCATAAAGTCAGTCGGATGCACATAAAGAAAAATATTCTCAGTTTCTCTCTGCTCTTTGTTGAAATGAAAAATGCATTCAGTTTCCATCCTGAGGAAGACTAAAAACTGAGAAACTGATAGAAGAGGAGAAAATTATATGACAGCAGGAAAGTAAATTCCGCAAAACAGCTGTAAAGATATCTCAACAATAGAGGATGTTTTACAGAGATGCAGACGAAGTGCCATATCCTTTTCATTCCATCTCTCCATCTCCCAGTTTTTTCCCCTCTCCTCCTTTTTCCTCCACCATATGGCTCTCCCTAATAAGCATTGCACATGTACCTCCTTCCTTTTTTGCTACTCCAAAAAGAAAAGAAAAACCAGTTCCTTCTTATGTGGTGCAGCCAACAGCTTCTCCACAGCAGCAGATCTGGAGCTTCTCATCACAGCTGAGTGAATTAGTGTCAAATAAACTGCTAATGAGTTTAACTTTGTCAGTCTGCGATTTGAAGCATTGTGGGATAATGAGTTGAGCTCAGATGGATACAGAGAGGGCCGGTCCAAATTTCTATTCATGTTCTGTATCTTGCTTCCTCCCCTCCAACATAACCTCTACCTTGGATTGCAGTGGCACGTTTTCTGAGCATAAAGGCTGTTTTGCCAGCATTTAGTCAATTCGCTTATCCAAATGAGTGCTATGATAGTGGTAGAGAGTAGGGAAGCACCGTCACTTTACAGAAATATACCTCCAAACTTCAGTTCTGGGGGGCTAAGCAAAAGGGCATCTAGTAGGGTACATGACACACAGGTACAATGAGGACTTGTCTACGTATTTAGCCATTTTCAATATGATAGCAGAAAGCATTGCACTTAGTCTCGCTGTGGGTCCAGCCTGGACAGCCTCGGGCCTTGTTGCCTCAGCTGTCCGGGCTGGACCCACATCAGCAGAGCAGCGCTCTCCATCTGCTCCCGGCCTGCGTCCTGCCACTGCCGTGCTCCCCAGTCCAAATCCATTCTCGCCGTTAGCTTCACAGTCCCCCCAGGGCCTACAACAAGCAAACTGTTGCATTGGCTAACGCATGTAGCTATTTAGCCTTTTATGGCAGTTGGAAAATGCAAAATTCAAATTTTATTCTTGTTTTTTTCCCATTTTCTAATTCTTATTTTTGTTTTTTAAAATGGAAATTGAAATATTGGTCATTCCACACTTTGATAGCTCCCATGCAGGTCAGAGACACATAGACCATATCCACACAAATGCACATACACAGGTATGAAGATGAGAGGACTAATGAATATGCAGAGCCTCACGATTCTCATTATATAAGACATCTCATTTTAACTTTGAGAAAATGGCCCTGCCTCTTTCTGCCATGTATGACCACCTTGCACAGTCTATAAGAATGTGATTTTCCCTCCAGACCCCATTGATTCTGTATATACCATAGCAGATATACCATAGCAGTACATATTTCTCCATAAAAATCAGATCGAGAAGCCAGTCTGAAGGGTGTAGGGTGGGGACAGTAGATCTTTTGTCCAGTGAACATTTAGCTGCTGAGGTGGACTGAACAAACTGAGGAGTTTTTGTGTTAAGAGAGGGAAGTGTGTGTGTGCAAGCATGGTCACGTGTGTGGGCCTGTTCACCAAGTAGAAAAGCAGTATACATATGTATGTATGTGTGTATATATATATATATATATACATATATATACTGCTTTCATTAACATGATTCAAAGTGTAAAGACCCTCTAGTGGTCTCTAGAGACTCCAATGTTTATTGCAAACAACATACTGATGATCTTTTTATTTACAGGGCCTTATTTGCAGTGGGGCAGAAATCTGAAGTTGTCCTTAAGGGGGGTGTTGGAAAGGTCACAAGGTCATCAAAATAAAAAAGGGTTTATCATAATCCAATAGGTTCTTTCAGACAGTGAGCAGTTACTGCTTCGTCTGCCACTGTGGCTACCAGCTACATCTGATCCTACTAACGACCTGTACTATACGCTGCAGGATGCTGCTCTCCACCTACTCTAATGTCATCATGTAGTTTAATAGAGTGGCTTTTACTGTAGCTTAAACTTGACGGGAAGTGTTAACAAAATGACACCACTGATATAGCAAGTTTAACCAAAGAATATCATAAACATTGTCTGTTGACCAGATAATCAAACTTGGTGTTGATGTTGCTTCAAGTCTGTTTTTGGTAACTGATATGTTCATTCTGCTGGCGGGTAATTCAGGGAACTCGGCTACAAGTAAAATTAGATCTTGCATTGTTTTACTCTGTTTGTTTGTTTGTGGTTGCCATGGCAAGCTTTGGCAGCAAGTTGTTGAGAGCATGTTCATGAGAGTGGCAGCTGTGCTCTCACTCCCTGCCACTTCCACTGCTGCCTAATTCAGGGTATGGCTGCTGTTGTGTTTCTATTGGAAACAATAGAGGCGAGTGCCTGTCTAAAGTGCCTTTACAATAGCGCTGAGTTATAATATGAAGCCTCCTCATTAATTTACTGAGACCATTGCGTTGGCCCATGGGTAGACGGCTTCAGCAAAAGAACACAATGTCGTACGGCAAAAAAAGTTTCACTCAGCTCCACTTTTGCTGCAATGCCATGTAACATCATCAGGTAACATTGTGTATTGGCCAATCAAATATGTGCAAGTGTGTATTCGTGGTATATTACTTTGTAACATGAACAGATTGTTCAGAGTTGTAAAATAATGTCTCATAATATTAAAAACCACTGTGCAGTGTTTTGGCGTCTGATAAGCTTTCAGACTCAGTGACTCAAGATCCACTTACTTGTTTGTTCTGGAGCTTCCTTCCACATCACACAGTCCTCATCAGCAGTTGAGGAAGTTTTCTCAGTTGCTCTAGAACTTTAGATGTCTTCTGTCTGATGTATTGTAATTTTGATAACAGCCTTGAATTGGTCCTAAAAGCTTACTGTATTTCCAGTTCAGTATAACTTTTATTATCCTGAATTGGGACCAGGGTCTTTCCCATGATGGTCTAAATGACCTTTTCCACCATGACATGTATATAAACATCTGGGGGAAACACTGAAACATTACATTGAATACTTTTGGTAGGAAATGATTCAGCTATCAGCACAAAATGTTGCAGCTTTAACCCAAAAGAGTCATTCTTCACTGTCTCACACTGGTTGTTGGCTCTAGCATGAGGGTCTTGTGACTGTACTGTACCAGAACTGTTTTCCCAGCATTCATCAGCAAGCCGAGGCAGGAAGTCAGCGGGAGACTGACTCGATCCGAATTGGACATGACTCACAAATTATACACTCGCCGGGGAGTCTGCATGTTAACGGCACACTGCAGCCCTGTATATGAGTGGCATGGAAACACTGGGCCTAGTATACATGAGCCCACACTGCAGGGGAAGAGAGTGGCAAGAAATGAATGTCAGTGCATGAAAGGGAGGAGTGTTAAAGGAAAGCTTCCCTGCCATTCGACCTGTTTAGAGCAACTGTAAGGAAATATTATGATTATTGATACCCTTTTGAAGTTGTGTTCCGTTGACCTGCCCCTGCAGTGAGATAAGTGTACTTATTCTGCCGGGAGGAAAGGTCGGCTTTCACTTCCTGACTGTTGATGAATACTAAAACCCTTTTTTTCCTTGAGGCCGTGTGTCTGGTTGACTTCAGGCTCTTTGTAGTTATGTATGAAATGTTGCTCAGGTTATACCAGATATCTGAAATGTCAGCTAAATAAAATGTGAATCACTGCATGTTTCCATCAACTTCCTTTATGCAAATATATTCAAGAGGATGTGATGAGGTTTCATTATTAATCAAGCACCAGTATTTCTGATATGTCATGGTATTTGATCCCTGCTTCCCTCATAAGATGGCATTTGTGGGTTTCTTTTTTAATGAATGATTGTGTTCACATTTTATGTACTAAAAACATGTGGTATAAAAAGATTGAAAAGAGAAATACTACTACTTTCAGCCCTGGCCTTCAGTTGCCCTCTCAGAGTAACGTGTCCTTACCCTCCTGCCCACAATCCCCTCCACCCTACCAACCCCGGCATAGTGCCTAACTATCTGATCCAGGAGCAGCCTGACAGTGCAGAGCTTTATCGGGGCTGTGCAGGGCTGTGGTACTGGCTGGTACAACACACGGCCGTGGCTGGTTGGCTCTGCTGCAGCAACACATTCCTCTCCAAAAAAACATCCCGCGTGTCTTCCCCCACCATCCCTCCTCTATCTCTCTGCTCTCTCTACTCTCTCTTACTGCTCTCCTCAAAATGCTTCATTGTAACTGCTTGTTGTTTGCTTCTAGGGGAAGTTCTGAACACTGAGTATTCTCTATAAACTGCACTATACCCATCTAACCATGACCTCATATGTTTTAATTAACCCTAAACCTCAACATTTTTGAACACATGCACACCGGTGGAGAAATGCATTGAAATCACCATTTATTGAAGACTGACAAGCTTGATGATCTTTCTTTTCTTGCAATTTTCCCACAATGTACCACACAACACATCCACTGCAAGTAAATCATTCAGAAGAAGTTTGGAAATTTTGACACAAGAGGAAGTTTATACAAAACAAAATTGCCATCTTTCTCGCTATATGTACAAACAATATGGGTTGTGTGAACTCAGCTTTTTTACATTAAGGTAAGTCAATATAACCAACTGCTGTTACCTAACTTTACTGTAATAATTGAGCCAAAAGTTAATAGTTGTGGAGGTAAGGTTTGTTGTTATATGATGATGATTCATATAAACCAGACTTAAAGGGTTAGGGATCACCTTAATTAATTTGCCGAAGTTTTTTTCCTCACCCTAATACAATAGAGGTCAATGAACTAGTTGCTCAAGGCATTGGAAAATTACATTGAAAAACTATCTAATAAACTTATCTTTCCAGAAACAGTGTTCCAGGGGATCAAAATAATCCAAAGACCTCTCTGTGCACTGTTTCACTGGAACTACTTTCTGCCAAAGAAAGAGTCCCCTTGAAAGCTGTTAAAATGTCATCCGTGGATGCAGGACATCATTTCTGTCTTTTTAAATGTCATTTTTCAATGCTGTGAGCAGCCAAACCTTCCTGCATGTAGGGCTGGGCGATATGACCAAAAATGTTATCACAATTTTTTTTTTTTAATTATCACTAAAAATGTCAAATCATTATTTCTTTCAATTTCAAAGGCTGATTTTTGCTCCTGAGTGAAAGGTGAAGAAACCAGGTGGTTAATTATGGTTTTAAACTATTCTTTATTGTCAGAACATGACAGACACTTCAGTGGAACACTTCACAAGTCTGAGGTACTATAATTTCTTACTTTCTGCGTGTTCTAATGGGTGATATTGTTTCAAATCATGAAACAGGTCTGTGGTGTTCCCCGTCTTAGCTGGCAGGTGTCTTCGTCACAGTTTGCTCTGGTATTGTTGGATTGTAAATAGCCAAAATGTCTCCAAACTACTGAAGATGAGTTACCTCTCTTGTCGAGAATAGCTTCGTCCTGCTTCGAGCTGGTCATGGGCACTGCGTTTTCTTCGGTGTCACCCATTTTCCTTACAGGTATTTTGCTTATTCTGCTCCAACTACAAGCCTGTTAGCCACTGTGTCTGTACGCCTACCTCTATTTCTGCAACGTGATTGGCTCTTTTAATCCTGGCTTCTGATTGGCTCTTTTATTCCTGTGATGTGATTAAAGTGGGAAACATTTTTCCCACTGACACTTTAATCAGAAAAATTATGCAGGAACACCTCAGGTCTTAGACACACAATTTATTCTGTTTCTTTATAGTTATGTTGATTTTAAACATGCTGTATATTGCAGCTTTCATTTCAGCAGTCCTCTTGGTTAGCAGTGGCCTGTCTGGGTTCAGTAGTGTCTCTGAGGCCAAAGGTTTCCTGGCAAAACCTCCCTTTGCGGATCCTCTCTGGGCTAAATACAACCCAGCACCTCCCTGCAGCCCTCTCCATGTCTTCCCATGCCCCAGCCAGTCTGCCCTGTAATGGGTTCACTCTCCCATACAATCCTTTCACTCCTCAATGCTCTGAATATCCCTTTTGCTGCCTTTCTCTCTGACCGGCAGCCCCCTCCTTCTCCCTCCCAGCCCTCTCACCCTTCCTCCACCCCTCTCTCTATCCCTTTAGGAGTGTGTCCATGAGTTTAGAAGAGGGGGACTGATGTGTTTCTCAGCGGCTGGTCTTGTCTGATGCAGCAAGGCCACCTCTCTCCCACGGGGAACATGTTATGTTGGACTGTCTCCATGAGCTTCACACTGAGCCCTTTAACCCTTGTAACAGAGGCTGAATCAAGTTATACCTGTTTTTCAGTTTGGATGTGAGTCCTTTTTGAACAGCAACGTGTAAACTTTGTACAACATACTTCCCACTATGTCAGTTCTGACATGTTCTAAACAAAGCAACAAAACAGCAGCTATCAGACATTTTATGCACGCTGCACAATCAGAAAATCCAAACCATTGCTGCTCATTTAGGCTCTGCCACTTTTTTTCCCTGTTGGCAAAACTATAAAACATTTTGTATATTTGTTATGTTGTGCAGCAGAAAGAGCAGAGCCTTTCTTCTCTGCCATTCCTCTGTCTAATGTATGCATGTGACTGGGTGAGATGGTTGAACACAGCGTGGTGAGCAACAGAAAGGAGACGGTGGATTGCAAGGAAGCTGTTGCATTATTCATCATGTTGGATAAGGTTTAATTAAAAGTGCTGCTCAGCATTGTGAGAGGAATGAATGTGTGTTTTGCCTCGCCTGTCGCTGCCTCATTCATGTTCGCCATGCTCGACTTATCAAAGCAGTCCCTTGGCCCCTCCCCTTTGCCAGTGTAAGTTAGCATAATGCTGCAGCCGAAAACCTTGTGATTAGTGGGAGAGAACGAGCGGCACAGAGCTTCAATGCGGCAACTGCTGGCGCTCACTAGGCTCTGTAAAGAATGCCAGTGGCACAAAACAGACAACTATAGCAGGAAGTGTTTATGTGTTGATGCAGTGTTTCTGCAACTCTTCATTGCTGCTTCCCACCTAATATTGCATTAATGTTACTTTCAAGAATATATTTCAATGCTTTCATTTGTATTTTTTGTTACAGTGATTAGCAGAAATCGAGAGCCCAACTGAACTCTCAGATTCTGTTCCACAAGTAAGACAAACCTACAGCATAAGGCTGGTGGAATTCTAGTTTTTTATTGTCAACAAATTCCATGGAAAGACTAAAACCAACAATGTGTTAGTCCATGTCTTAATAGTTTCTGACTTTCCTACCCTGTATGTGGCACTCAGCCCCAAGCCCGTTGGTTCCTACAGGAGACGTAAACGTAAAAAGCTTCAGTATTTTTTAACAAATGTTACTCAAACAGGAGGAAATGTGTATTTGTTGGTGACTATTTTCAGCGGCGGATTAATACACATTTGGTGCGCTACAAAGTATTTCCGGCAGCAGGACAGTGTATGTGGGATTGAGTCAAAAACATTATAGTGTGGTGTGTGTTCATGGTAATGAAGAACATGTTACCCTGTGCAACAGTGAGGCTCATTGATGTGTTTTTAACAACAATGGAGCTCTATGGCACAGAGGAATAAGATATATCAGGCTTTGGATACACACAATACTAGTAGGCTTGTACGTACACACAATACTTATTAGTAGGATCATTTCATTGTTGGTTTGGGTCTTTTAATTGTATATGTTAAAAATATATAACATTTATAATAATGCAAAAATCCAGCCCTACAAGAACTTTGCTCAGCAATATCTTGTAGTTCACCCTATTTGTCTAGACAGGGATGGTCAGTTTTTAAAAAAGTGATGTAATATCATTGTTACTGAATATTTTTGTTTTCAGCAGCCTTTAACAAACACCATTTCCAACCCATCAGCCCCAAACTGTTGCTGGTTTAACTTAGCTAGCTTGACAGACGGAAGCAAGTGGAGAGCAATGAGAATAGATGGGGAAATCTGAACAGTGCATGTGTTCTTCAGACAGCAGAGATTACAGCCAAAAAGTTGGCAAAATGACATTCGAACATTGGTGGATGTCATGGATAGGGGAGAAACTGTTACGATGTATAAATGGGAGCTGTAGTCTTTTGAATGCTAACAAATAAATTGTCGTTTAACGATTAAAATTATGAATGGTTCATATTCTAATATCAACTACTGTAGTAGATACTCATGCATGTTAAAATATAGATAGTAAAACCCACGTTTCACTTTTTCAGAAAGACAAAGAAAGAAACCCTCAATCAGAGATAGCATTGAGTTACACAAGCTAGTGGAACAGCTGTTAGCTAGCTGGTGGTGACATCAAGACTTTGGCTCTCTATATCGACGCTATGTCTACATTTCAAGAAAATAAAACAAGAAAAAGAAGCAGAAGCATGTCATACAACATCAGAATTTATTTAAGAAAAATCATTTTCCATCAGCTTTGATCTTGTTTTCTCTTCGGCAGGCTAACAATAAGCTATCAATAGGCTAATTTTCCACCTCAGCAATGGAAAAGATAATATTTACACAATGTAGATTTCCTTTCACACTCCAGACATTTTCCCTCAGCTTTTTTTATGTGCAGATTCAAAATGTGAACAGTAACAGGTGTATGGAAATGTTTCAATAAAGACCTTCTCATTTAAAGTTGGGAAAGTTAACTTAATTCTCTGATATTGTGTTTAGGATGCACAGCATGAGGTGTGTGTTAGAGCTGAGCTGTCTAAACAAAAGACAGCCAACCCAGTCAGATAGAGCTCTGCATGGCCTGGAGGAAAACCAGCAAACACACTCATCTTCAGCGCACACACACACACACACACACACACACACACATACACGCATGAACAAAGAGAAACAGGAGGTATAGATTGACTCATCGTGGTGGGAGTATGGTGCAGTGATTTCACGCCTGGTTGTTGGCTAACAAGGCCCTACGCTTTCTGCACTGCAGGGCCTGTTATTAAGTGTGTGTGTGTGTGTGTGTGTGTCAACAGCTGTGTGTGTTACCTGGGAGACGAACTCAAAGCCCCAGCACTCTGGGAGAGAGTGGTAGTGGGGGAAGGAGGGGGAGGTGGAGCCCACTTTGTCCCAGTGGGACACAGGGAGGTCCAGCCTCCTCCTCCACCTCCCATCCTTCCCCCTCCAGCCCTGCTCCCAGTCCCAGCACAGCCCAGGCTCCTGTGAAGCCCAGCACCGGGGGTGTTTGGCAGCTTATTAACCCTTTGCGGTGTTTACCCAGTTGCAGCTATACGTCTGTTCTCAGCAGGACATCGCATCTCTCTCCTGTTCAGGAAAAATCCAGCAGCTGATTATCCCAACAAAATCAGACACCCAGTCCCCCCACCCCACCCCACCCATCTAGGGTAATCTGATTATGTTGTTATGTTATTACTCTGTTTATTTGCTTAGCTGACTTCCTGATCCGAAGAGAGAATTTTTCACATGCTATGCCTCCAAGCAGATCAGCTTCTTTTAATGAAAGATTAGATCTTAACAGTTAGTCTGTACCACCTCGCTCGCCATCACTACCTCTGCTGCTTTGTAAGCCCAACCACCCTCCCTGATCGCTTCCCTATGACTGGGTGCAGTACAAGGATATCACACTTCCTGGATTGGTAAAAAATGTTGCCAGTGGGCATTATCCACGCAGCAATTATAGCAATACATTGAAAGTGAATATTTTGCAGATATGTTCGGTATTATACATTTTACTTTGGCAGTTGACAGTTTGCAGATACCTTCCAAATAAATGTTTCTTTGTTTCTTCAAATGTCAAGAATGAACTTTCACATTCAAAGATTTGCTGTTGCAAATTAGTAGTATGTTAACATACTTTTTAGGAGAGGCCGTGCCACTTCAGTGTCACAGGAAAGTGCAGTCTCAACCTCAGGATGCAATCATTATGCGCAAATAACCAGCACTGCAAAATCAACCAAAGATAATTAATAAGATTGATTATAAATTAAAATGTTTACCTCTGTGCCCATGGCAGTAAACCCACCAATAATTGCATGCATTCATTGTTATAATGTTTCTTGAATATCAGCATGTTCAGCAGCACCTTCACTCCAAAATATCAGTGTCAGTATTAGCCTTAACAAACCGTTATCAGTGAAAGCCCAGTGTACAGTATGTCTGCCTGCTCACTGCAATGCAGCCTGGTAATTAGTCTTTTTAAGTGTAAATGGAATCTCTGGTGGTTTGTCATGGACCGTGAGGTTCATAGAGATTATTCGCTCTTCAATCTCTGCTCATCTGCTTAGTGTGTCTGCGGGTTTGTGTGTGTGTGTGTGCAGGCTTGAAACAAAGTGGCTGCTCTAACAGAAGGCACAATTACCAAATTATTTCTTCTTTTTTTTTTTTTTGGAAGCCAAAAATATCTCCTAATTGTTTGTGTAAGCAGCCTCAGAATGACTTGTGGGGGTCTCAGCAGGGGTGTATAGATGGAGGCAGGAGGTAGGAGGAGGAGCGGGGATGGGGGAGGCAGTAGTAGATCCATATTGTCATCCTCAGAAAATCCTCCTATTACATGATGTTTAGGTTGGGCACTATTGATATAGTCCAAGTCTTCAGAGTATATGGCTTCAACTTCAGAGGGAGAAAGGGAAAATATTACATTTAGAAAAGCTCATCTTAACAGCCTCAGTGCCAGACCCCATGCTTGGAAAATGAATTATACATATGCTTGATTAACCAGCTGAGTCCCTGTGCACAATCCCTGAGCAAACACAAGCCTTTTGGAATAAATTAAGCCCAAAATTTCAGTTTCAGCATCAGCAGGAGCTTCTAAATAATTATGTAAATATGAAACAAATTTCCCAAGCAGATTTCCTCCTCTGCAATCCTCCTCCATCATTCTTATGCATGCCCCGTAAATTAACTAAACTATGCAGATCGTTATACTTACACAAAATAGGCTAATTAATACACTTGACAATAGTGTTCTCCAGAGGGGGCGATGCTGAACTAAATCTTCATCACACAGAATTGTAAACCGGAGGCCAAACAACAGCATGTTGAACTGCTCTCTTGCAGAAGCTGCGTAAGGACAAAAGATGAAGGATTTATAGAAGAATCACATGGCTTAATCTTTTCCTATTTAGTAATAACATGGTGTTTCTTGTACAGTTAGAGGAAGTAAAATAGAGGGAGCACAGATTTGGCTCAAGCCAGCTTTGCAGTCTCTCATTTGGTTGTTTTTGTGTTTGTCTGCATTTCTATCTGTAAGAGAGGGGAACACAGAGCTCATTATCCATATCAGTGGTCCTTTAAATTACAGTCCCTACCCTTCCAAATCCTTCCAAAAACCCCACAACACATCCCCAAGGCTGGTACAGAGTGCTGAACAGTGCCAGCGGTGCTCTTTGGTCTTCACAACACTGTTTCTGTGTCAGCGCTGCATTTGAATATGGATTATGGTATGTACAGCTGGTGAGGAGGAGGGGGTTAGACTGCCTAATTACATAGCGTGTTATAATGACCATCCCTATCCCCTCTCACTCTCTTTTCTCCTTGAGAAAATCTAATGAGGACAGAGCATGAATCTAATGTAAATCCGATAACTCTGTTGCTGCTCTTGTTTTGTATAGGGAAGACATGTAAGGATATTAGATTAGATTAGATTAGACTAGATTAGATTAGATTAGATTAGACTAGATTAGATTAGATTAGAAGATTGCATGATTAGATTCAATGGGGTGTACTGCAGTCTTTTGTTCTTTTATTGGCACTCTCTATATGAGAGAAAGTGTCAGTTTGTCATGTTTACCCACACACAGTACACTTTAATAATTTCTCCTATAGAAGAAAGTTGTTGAATAGCCAGACCACACATTTATTGGGCAATACAAACTTACAGGCCAATGGAATTGCCGCCCCCCTTTGTATATCAGTGGGCATTTTGGTTACTTAGTAGCGTCTGTTGCTTTTATTTGTTATTGTTTAGTCTGCTCCAGACCACAGCGTCTCAGAACTCTCTGTGAACTTGGAAGAGACCCGCTCTGTTTGACCAGTGTACAGCCACAGAACCAAGCTGTTTGTATAGCCTATATCATCGGATTGAGTATGTAATATACATATGGGTGACAAATAAAAGGAACTGCCATCATGAAGTGTCTTTGTAAGGTGCTGTTCAACCATGAGTCTTGAGAACAGCTTCAGTGCTCCTTGTCATAGATTCTCCAAATCTGTGGAACAGCAGTAAAAGATATTCCCTCATTTGGAGTTTTGATGTGTTGCCATGGGTGCAGACCTATCCAGTTGCCTCTCCATTCTCTCCGCTAAATTTATGCTGTTTATGTTTTAGATGTGCTTTTGTGAATACTACCGGACCATGATAATATATAACTTTGAGTCACTCATTAGGAAACAAAAATGGTCAACTCACCACTTTTCAAACACTTCTCTGACCAACTGTGCTACCTGGCCAATGGAGATTCTCAAAGGTAAACATCGAGGGAAGCGTGGAGGGTTTAAACACCAGCTGCGATCCCGGCCACACAGACCATCTCTGCCCAGTATCCTGCCCTCCAATGTCCAGACGTTGGATAACTGGACGACCTCCGTGCCCATATCATTTCCCAACAAGATATCAGGAACTGTAATGTCCTTTGTTTCACAGAAACCTGGCTAAATCCTGGCATACCGGACAACGCCATTCAACCAGGTGACTCTTTTTCTGTATATCGATCCGATAGAACAGAGGACTCCGGTAAGAAAAAAGGAGGAGGCGTGTGCTTTATGGTGAATAAGGATTGGTGTGATAGTGGGAATATTAAATGTCATCCCGTTCCAGCTCACCTGATATTGAATTATTGACAATTAAATGCAGAACGCACTTTCTACCAAGGGAATTTATATCGGTCATTATTACAGCGGTCTACATCCCACCAGGCGAGTCTGAGTCAGATCTTTGCAAAGGCAACTTGGACAGCTTCAAATGCGTCGGTGTCCACGTCACAGAGGGGCTGACCTGGGCACTGCACACTGACTCTACGATGAGAAAGGCAAGGCAGAGACTGTTCACCTCAGACGCTTGAGGAAATTGCAGGTATCCCCTCAGATACTCTACTCTTGCACCATTGAGAGCATCCTGACGGGGAACATCACTGCCTGTTATGGGAACAGCACAAACAGGACCACAAGGCCCTGCAAAGAGTGGTTTGTTTGGCTGAACGTATCACAGGTGGTGCATTACTCTGCCTAAAGGACATTTACGCCAGGTGGTGTAAGACTAAGGCTAGTTGAATTGTTAAGGAACTCAATCACCCGGATAACAGTCTTTTCTCCCTTCTGCGGTCGAGAAGAAGGTAATGGATACACCAGGCCAGCACTGAGAGGCTCAGGAAGAGCGTCTGCCCCCAGGCCACTAGGATCTTATAACAGGACACTTCCTAAGACTGCTCACATGCAGTCTTAGAAAATGTCATGCCTCGCATGGCAGCATCTGCATTCTTTATGTTTCTCCACTCATTCATAACCCGTCTGTAGCAATATGCACCAGGCCTTAGATTTGCTGCTGGAGTCTGAAAATGCCCCAAGTATTCTAAATTAAAAGGGTTCATCCTCTGAGGTGCATGAATGTGTTGCATACATTTCATGGCAGTCTGCCTATGAGCTTTCAGTTTCATATGTGAACAAATAAGAGATTTTTGCCTGATACGTGTTCACATAAAGTATACATATACCAAAACACTATTGGGCATATCCTCAAACATACATGCTATAAAAGACACAGACAAATAAATAGACACATACACATGAATTTATGCAGATGTAGGCTCCTACTCACATTCTCTCCCCCCTCTTAAATACCTAAATTTGCTCTATGTGCCATGCCCTCTCTGTCTCTATTTGCCTATAATCCCATTAGGAAGAGAGAGGAGAACGTACAGAAATAGAATGGTATGTTCAAGCTGATTTCCTCACTAAATGCAGCCGTTTCGGCCTCACTAAAGCAGCTTTCACAGCCACCAACAGCAGTCCCTTCACTGCGATGGAGGAAGACTAACATGCTTAGATGGCCCATTTAGTACTGGATACATGCTCGCAGGCCCATGCATGGTAATAATGGAAATATAGCTGCCTTATTGTTGCATATTGTTTACTGTGTTAAAGCTTGATTGAATTTGGAGCACAATATGTGCTGCAGTGGCAAGGATTGTTGTTTCAGTCAAGAATTGGTATAAAATGCTACATACAGTAGTAGTTATGTTTTCAAATGTAAAAATGCTCTGTAAACATAGAATAATCTAATAGTGTTATATGTTTCATGTATATTTTCTCTACACATTCAAGCGGGAACAATGGCTTGTCAATACGATCTCCAGCCAAACAATTCAAAATGTCAGGGTGGCTTTCCAAACAAATGTTCTCTGGAATAGGATACGGTATCCATGTTTCAGTGTGGGCAACACCCAGTCTTTTCAACACAGGCTGTAATTCACAGAAAAGTGACACCACAGCTGCCAGAACGCCACCACAACTATCGGATCTCACAGTTGTCCTCTCAAGACCAACCGCCTATTACATTTTTCTGAAATTGAGAAGAAAGTGATGTATGAAATGTAGGCTGAGTGTGTATGTGGAGCCCAAGCAGGCTTGCAAGAAGCCCAAACAGGGGTAGCGGCAGACTCCCAGTGACACCACAGAGCTCCAAAATTAAACTACTGGCCTCTTGGCTCTTCATTGTGCCGTACAACCCCCAACAGTTGGCTGCAGTGGGAGTCTGTTCTCCACACTGTCATTTCAAAGCTTTATTGAGCCCAGAATGCAACCACCCAGTATTTACGCTCACCTCTTGTGAAATATTGTGTTTTTGAACTGTAGAATCGAAACTGTCCTCATTAGAAAAATGACAGCATTGGTTGTTTAAACACTTAAAATGAAATGTTTACTTTGTCTTGACAACCAAAAGCAGAAGCGTGATGTTGTTTAAACATCATAAAACCTCTCAGGGAGGAGGTCGGAGTTGATGGTTGGGCGTCCTTACAGCCTACTACATGTCTACACAGGAGGCGTTTCAGATGCGTTTTTCAGTTGTTTGTTAATTGTGTCTGAAAATCCTTAAAAGTCTTCAATCTCTTTACAGTACAAAAGCCCCTAAAATCAATATGTCTGAAGTTAAAAAGCTAATGTGTTACCCTGAAATTAACTTAGAATTCCAAACAAACACACCCTCACGCATACTGTACCTAAATTTTGACAGCAACCAATAAGTTAATTTAGTTAATTATCTTGTGGAGAGGAAGAACAATGCCAGCATGAGACACGTTAGGGATCTCTGCTATAGAATCAAATTCTATATTACTACTCCTTGTTACATTCCCACCAAACATCAGGAACCTGCTCTGTAGGTGACATAGTATGCCTTCCCATGACTCCTATGCTGCTGAAGGCAATGAATGTCAATGAGCGTATGATAATTTAATCTCTAGATGCAGGGAATGGTTGGTGACACTGAAAAAGATAAAGCAGGATGGAAAACCAGCTTTTAAAGTAATATAAACCTCCTTTTTTCTACTATCATTTCCATGACAGATTTATCTTGAGAGAGTTTAGGCTAGTTGCGGTGTGTTGATGTCTTCATCGTGAGCCTCGGTTGGATGAGGGTTCAATTGCTATATAAATACCCTGTCAAAGAGATCAAACTGTGCAGTGTTTCTACATTGTTCAGGCTTTAATGTTTTAACTGGTCATAGAGAGGCACTGAATTCTTCCCTAGAATATTTTATGGAGAGTATGCAGAAGGTACAGGTGTATTTTAAAATCCTGAAGTTGTAAGTAAATATACTCACAATCTTTTTTGCCATACAATTGGTGGGAGCCTAAGGATAGAAATGTTGGTTGGACAGTCCGTCCGTCCATCCATCCAACACTTTGGTCTAAAGCAAGTTATCTTAACATTGGTGATTATCTATGTCACATCATCAAAAAGAGGCTGCTTTTACCTGCTTTGTTCCTTTTATTTTGGTGGTTAAAGTCATGATTTCACGTCCTTGCAGCTTGAAAGAAATCTTAAAGGTCTTAGATTTGACTTTGTGAAACCTCCAGATACCAGGTACATAGGCTGGTGATTCATTGATATAGGTTAATGGAGGAGGGAAGAGAGTTGGAGGATAAACCATATTGATGTAGAGGTGGGAATAGATAAATCTGTGCCAGCAAAGGCATTGATCAGACCTCCCCCAGGTTCATCAGTGCACAGCGATGGATATGGAGATGAGATGTGATCACAGGGTTCTACAGTGTGTCGTCCTCTGCTCTGCTCAGCTGATAAATAAACCATCAGTTGTATTGTCATAGAGTCCAATGACAGTGTAGTTTCAGCAGGCATTGTCAGTATACTGGATGTGTGCAGAGGTACAGCTGACTACTGAGCTTTTACTGATAAAACTTCCAGTTAGTTAGATTTTCTGTTGTCACTGACAAGCAGCAGCACTTTGTGCTGGAGCAGTTTGGTGTCATTTAGATGAAGCAGAACAGCGACATAATCATCACTTGTCTTCCCTGAGGCCTTTGGGCTAGTCAAAAAAGCATGATGTTCCCGAGATACAGTACATCTTGTCCTATTTACTGTTTTTGCCTGTCCAACACTTGCCTTGAAATTTGCTACAAATTTTCATGATCCCCAGAGGACAACTAGTAATTATTTTGATGACCCATCTTACGCCACCACCAAATTAAAATTTCCCCTTGTACACAACCATTATTCAAATCTAATGGGCATCTATGCAATTACTGAGCACATTCAGAGGATGAACCGTAACATTTTGGACAATCATGAGCTTTTGTAAGGTATCTCAATGGCCATTTCACATTTATGAAATCAGCAGTGGATATTCTTCATCTCCTGAGGATGATTCATATATCATGAATCATATGCTCACCGTGAATACTTTTTCTATTGCCAGCATCAGGCCAAAATTTCTATTTATAGAGAAAAATTGGGCAGATTGTGATACAATTTAGTGAGCACATTTTTGAGTCTCAGAGAATGAACCTTTTTTCAGTTTGAGGGATTGTTCTAGCGCCACCTTCAAACCATAATCTGAGTTCTGAACAAAAGATATCTCATAATCTAATAGGCAGATTGCCAGGAACTTTACTGAACCCTTTTATGCTCCCAGGAGGATAAACCTATTTAATTTTAATAATCCCTTTCGCTGTGCCACTTTTTTATTTACACTAAAGGTAGGGCTATAGCAAAATCTTAAGTTTGTTGTTGGTTCTGTCCAACACCTAAATCTTGTGGGGTGTGATGAACATTGCAGCCTCCAGGGGCTACTAGCATGGCTTTGACTTTGTCTTGTTACTGTTTTTCTTGGCACATTTGCCTGGTGTAGAGAGAGAGACACACAGATTTCACTTGCAAACACCCCAAAACAACTACTGAAGCTGTCTTGGGAACGATGATGAATTTAATAGAGCCTTTCACCATGAGTTTGGCAAATGCTCAGCTGGCTCAACGAAGCCAACTGCCCTCAAATGAAACACCCTAACTTGTAATTAAGCCAAGTTTCCAGACTGCTTTTTTCTCCCCCAATTGGCTTCCAAAGCCATGCAATCAGACACAGCGTATAACAGAGGACTAAACACATATTCATGTAATTACTTTAACATAAACTGAAACTACTGTATATCAGAGACTTCTTTTGGGAAAAATTGAAGTAGAGACAATGTAAGACTTGTGTAGTTTTGACTCTATTTCAAACCTGCAAGACTGTGCAAATAGTTGAGAAGAACATTGTAACTCATTGAATGCTATATGTAATATTAACATTGATCACAATTAGCGGTTTCCTACAGAGAATAATGTGAATAATGTAGTGTTTTAAATTTAATTTTATACTTTTCTCTACACCGCTGATGCAGCTCATATTTATCTAATATATTCTAGTGTTTTACACTGGTTGTTTGCAATGGTTGTGTCTTGATGTCTAAGGTGACCTACATTAGCAACCTACTAATATAAATTACTCCTATGCACAAGCTTGGTTGTTTCTCATATTATCATATATAATATAATATAACCACACAGATAAAATCGCAGGTATGCAATATGTTTGTTAAGAGCACAGAGAGCATTAATCAGAAACATAAAACTTAATATTCATGTTGTTTAACAAAAAGACTTTCAGGTGGCAGAAAGTCTGATGGTGCTGTGCCCTAGCTCCTGAAAAACCCTGAATCTCTCTGTTGTCAACATGGTCTTATAGGGGAAAGCAAACACACCCAGGCTCTAACAGGACATCAGCTCTGCATGCTCTATACTTACACCATATGGTCTACTCTAATGTACAAAGCGCTGAGGTTAGTGTTGCTGTGAGTTCTGAAAGTCTGATTATTTGTCACCACCACATCTGGACCCATGAAACAGATACAGTTATACAAGAAAATATAGTATACACTCATTACGCCTCACCACAGCTCCACACAGCAGAACACAAGCTGAGCTGACGAATGGTGAATTGTAACTTGCCATGCTGTTAAATGGGTCATAGTGTCGCTCCACATCAGTGTTCTGGGTTTCAAGGGAATGTTTTAATGTCTAAGGTCTAACTTTCATTTCAGAAGCTCGTTTACTTTGCTAGCAATGCAGCTGTGTGGAAAGCACTAAATACTTTGACTTTTATGGAGGAATCTTTGCAGAAAATACACATTACTGCTACTTTGAAAAGCAAAATTAAGATGTCCCTTGTTAGCTGAACCCTATCAACAGAAAGTCTGGTCTACAATGTTATGTAATGTGTTCAAGGGCCACCTGCTGGACCAGGGAAGGTGTTTTGATTGACATTTAAAATTACCAGCGACAGAGCATTGCTTTGGCAATGTTATTAATACCCAAGGCCCATACTACAAAAATAAGATCCGAGGTGTAATAAACCAGGATTATCCTTTAACTACAGCTGCACTGCTTCATTTCCTAAAAGAACCTTGTTTGGTGCGTTGCTGGAGTATGATGATGATTGTGGTGATGAGAACTAAGGGGATCACTGATGCAGAGAATGGCAGACATCATTGCAGATGAACTGCCATATAAACCTAATAACCTCAATGCATGCACAATTGTGTGCATAATAACTTGCACCTGCACTCGAAGAGCCAGGTCTCAGTGGGTTGCGAATGTGTAAGTGAGCAGGAGTTGCAAATGCTCCTGAGTTAGTGTTTGTATGTTGAGTGTATTGTTGTGAATGTGGGAGTGCATGGTTTCTATGTGTATGCAGAATTTGTTGGGTGGTGTGATTCAAGCTATTAACTGCTGATTCTGGAGAAACTGAACCTGAGTGTGCTGCCAGGACATGGGGTAATAGGAAACATGAATGCGCAGTATAGTGTAGGCTATCTGTGGTACAGAAATGTCTGTGTGTGTGTGTGTGTGTGTGTGTGTGTCTAGGATTGTGTCTATGCATGCTTTAAAGACTCATACTCACTGACTCTGGCCCAGACAACTGAAGCAAGAAAAACAAAGAAGAAAGTGTTTGTGTTAGAGCAGAGAGAGTTGGCAAGTCTGCAAGCTGTGGAGCTGAGTGTTCATTTTCCCTTTTCCTACCAACTGGATATGGACCACTATTTCACAGCCACATTACTGAGTAGCCATGTACAGACAGAAATACAGAGCAGTCCCACGGTTTGCTAAACTCTTAAGATGTAGGGGGAGGACTTTATTCCTATCCACTTCGATAGAAGTGGTTTTGGCATATTTGGCATAAAAATTGTCAAATGTAATCATCCTGAGTTATTGTACAGATTTTGACATCTTTAATCCATAAACAATATTGCAATCAGCCTTGAAAAAGCAAGTCAAAATCATTCATGTAGCTCATGTTAACCTGTCATGTTCAGATGTGAAGCGCCCACAGCTTTTGTGGTGCCATTCAGAGATGGCGTGTTAGACCTGTAAGCCATGAGCATGAAGCTGAAACAACTTTACCAGCTAAAGCAGCAAAGTGTAGGTCAACGGACAGAGCCTCTGTGGAATCTGCTGCTCATGTAGCGGGAGGCCCCCAAGGTGCACCGGCTGCTCCCCAAAACACCAGTTCATCACAAATCCTCCTGTTCATTCTTTGTTGTCTCACTACATTGAAATCAATGGCATCTCCATTTGTTCAGTCATTTGTTTGGTTTTCACACACTGTATATCTTAGATAGCATTTCACATCACAGAATTATTGATCCACCAGATTTCTGTGTAAAAGCTGTGTAATTGGCTTGCCAGACCAGAAGGTTGTTTTAGGCATAAAACTGAAAATGTTTCAAGCGGCAATAATGACTTTTTTTGGCCACTTGGGCAGCAGAACAAGCTGTAAACACAACATCTGACATATTAACACCTTCTAAAGTTGATGTGCTGAACTTATTAGACAGACATGGAGCAACATCGTGTTTGTGTCCATTAGATGAATGTAGGTCCAATATTTACTCCCCTTTTAGCTCTGTCTTGGTCTCCACCAGTGTGCGAAATACTGTATGACAATCGGGGGGTTTCGTGGCATGGCTGGTAAAAATATATATACACACACACACACATCAGCCACACACTATTTTTCATTCTCAGTGGAAAAAATAAGAAATGTTATTAAACATGTTCTCACGAGGTGACCTGCTCCGATTACTGGCAAAAAATGTCGGGGCGGACAACGAGGAACTAAATAAATGTTTAAACCAAAACTATGCATAGTATTACACACAGCTGGCACAGCGTGGATACCTTTATTAATTCACTGGTTTTAACTGTTAACTGACTAACTGTGTGCTTTTCTGACACCGGTGAGCTGTTCGGAAAGCAAACCTCATGTTTTATTACTTTGTTTCCAGATTTAAGGACTGTTTAAAAACTTCTTCCATTGGATAAATAAGGACATAAGACATAAATTAGTTTTTTCAAATATGGAGAAGATGACTGTGGAGTCAGAATGTATTATTGCCCCTATATTAATTGAATTGTTTGCAGAATTACAACCAGCACCGGTAACCACGTCAGCAGCTGCTGGCTACATCAGCTGCCTGGTCACTGTCATCAGTCACATTTTCTGTGTTGCTCCTTACCTTTTAATATTTAAACATGAAAATACATTTTACAATACAGATAAATAGTAAATAATTTTGCCGTCTTCGGGAGGTCCTAGTTGAGACCCCCCACATTTCGCACACTGGTCTCCACTAACCCCTGAGAAAATATCTGGCTCTTTAGCTGCTAAATGCTCCACTATATTCAGCAGCTCTAACTGTGTCTGTCTGCTGTTTGGTGCTGAGCAGGTAGTACACTGGCTTTATCAGAGCTTCCTGCTGCTGCTGGAAATTATGTTTATGAAAGCAGATTTTGCAGGCTTGAAAAACAAAACAATGAGCTAAAGAAGGCTAAAAATAGAGTTATGGGGAACTGCAGAGTCAGGTCATAATTGTCTGGTTCTTAAGCAACTCCTATCACATTATACAAAGTCACTTGATCCTTTGTTAATATAAAAATAATGATTAGTGCAGTTTTAAGTATAAGCCATGGTTCATTATCGTCATGTTAAACGTTCAAAATGGTTAAGTTGAGGGTAGTGTTAAATAAGTTGTTTGTTGTGTTTAAAGTTAGTGTAAGAATCTTTAGGAGTAACGTTAGTTGCTGCCTTCACTTCCACAGTAACTCTGCCTTCTTTGCTGTAGACATGTCACCACTGCAGAGAGCAACATCCTGGGGAAAGCTACAGATACCAGCTTTAATTTTACACTAAATTCCCATGTTCTGTAGATTAACGGGTTTTGCACTATTTGTGAGGGGGAAACTGCCATTGATTATCCCTCTGTTACAATCAATTTCTCAAACTTCATCAATGAGTGGGACTGATGAGTCTCTCAACTGTTTTGTCAGTTTTGAGATTACACTGATTCACCAAAGCCGAGATGTCTTATGTCTGTTTGCTTATACACACATTCAGTTTTGGTTCATGAATGTGTCACATGCAAAATCTCATACACTGATTCTGCAGTGGCTGTGGTTGCTAATCATTTTTTACAGGCCATTATCTTGAGATAATGTGTCCTTTATTTTGCATTCTTAAAGTATGTATGTAAACTATTACATACACCAACATTCTATTTAGGTTTGTTCAAATTTTAATTATATTATTTAAAAGGCCTGTAAAATTGTGGCGTTACATTGCATAAGCCTCAGTAAAATTCTATGCTGCTTCTTCACATGTGCGCATGTTCTATATCAAACAAAAAACGACCTGCTAAACAACGTTGTTATTCCCCACTATTTGTCATCATGATATGAGCGCCATGGCATCGAACATAATGAGCCTGAAGCTCCATGTGGAGCCGGGATGTGTTGTTTTGTACTATACGCCGCTGTAGGCAAAGGAGGTGTTGGAAATGTATCACAAGTTGCAGGATTTTGGGCAGGATTTTCCGCCATTGAATCAGGTTTTCACCATCTGAAGGAACATGTAAGCGCGTCTGCATTTGCGTCTGCCAATACAAAAGCACCGTCTCTCTGAAATAACCTGTGATTGGCTAAAGTCTCCCGTCACTGGCTAGATTTTCTGAAGCCTGAAAATAGAGCCAAGAGGGGGGGCTGAAGTAGAGGTCTGCTCTCAGACCACTTGAATTACAATATGCTGAACGGTTAATATGGATTTTATGGCCAATGACACCATAACAATATTGCCTACCCAACCTTTAATAAGATGTAATGTCAGTCCTCATTTTCTGAGCTTTTATCCTTTATCAAGTTTTGTTAATCATGTAATAAAATCTATTGTGTCAATGCAACAAAACAAGTTCTTGACAAAGACAGCAGAAAAAGTCTAAATATAGATATAGTTGTAGAAAACCTACATGGAGAACCTCTCTGGTAATGTCCGCTAACCGCAAATTTCATTTTCAACAAGTCTTACAGTAAAGGCCAACCAGTGCCTTCACATTTAAATGCATTTATTCTGAAGCACATGCAGTAAGTGGTGTAGTATTAGCATAAGCTTTCCATATCGTTAGTTCACTACAGAAATTGAACAGATAGAACATAAACTCAATCAGATCAGTACATCCCTAAATACAGAAGGCTGTTATCTAAGGCTCCATCCACACTACTACGTTTTTGTTTTAAAGCGCATAACTTAAAACAGAGACCTTTTAAAATGTTCCTGACCCCGTTTTAGTTTGAAAACTCCAGATTGTGTTTTAGTGAGGACGGGCGATAACAGAGACATTCTAAAACGGTGACGCAGACACCCACGTTCACTTCCTGATTGGGTCTCATCAGCCACGACGTGTCCTTCCCTGATTTGTCCCGCCCCTATCATGTAATCCTTTCCCAGACAAAAACAAACGACATCAGCCTTGACTACCAGCAGTTAATTCAACATGGATAATGAATTACAACACTTGCCTTCAGTAACAGTTCGACCTGGTCATCGGTCCAAGCAGAGAAATCTCTGCTCTTACTTTTCTCCATTGCTGTTCTTTGTTCGTAGGATTTCCTGCAACTAACTAAGCAACCAACCGCAGAGTAGACAATCTGCTTCCTTTACATTGGCACATGCATGCCCAGTACATGTGAATGGTCACATGATATGCATTTTCAGGCGTGTAGTATGGACAGAGATTATTTCATCATAAAACGCTCGTGTGTACGTAGTAGTGTGGATGTTGCCTAAGATAAAGAGGCATTTAAATCACAATCACAAGAAAACAATTGTGATGTATAGATAATGTTGAAATTAAATCATTATTGTAAAATTAACATTTGTTATCTTGAGACAACTGAATGATTCAGTTGTGATCTCAGGTTAACAGGCCCAAAAATCCTTCATAATTTTCTGATGAAACTTGGTAATATAATGCAACACAATAATGTACTGCAGTGCTGTGTTCCACCATTTTTAGATGACACAAATTAGCTCAGGTTTATGCTACAGTGAAAGGTCAAACAAGGTAACATTATAATGTTTACTGTGGTCTTGTTTATTCCTTACATCTTTTAATTCTCTTTTTAGCTCATTTTCTCCATCTTTGTTTCCTCTGACCTTTGTGGTCACTATATCTTTGTGGCTACTGTTTTCACAGATGGGTTGTATGGCTTTCCCCAGCACTGGTACAATGACTTCATACTGCACCAGGCTGCAGATGTTTAGACCCAGGCCTGTCTGCATCCCACTATGTTAGTGTTAAAAATTAATCCAGACTGGATTACTTTAGAAACCTGAACAAATAAATCTAAGTAGCCGCTGTATTAATGAGTTTCTACTAACCAAACAGTTTGTAAGTTTCGTCTTGATTAATGTAGGCAGTCAAAACAGCCAACAAGCTGCGGAAAATGACTGTGTGTTTGTGTGTGTCCCTGCATGTGGAAGCGGTCTTCTGAGATGTTCGTCTGTTAACTGGAGCATTTACTTTCTCTTCCTCCCTGCTTCTGTTAATTATCAGTACACTGGAGAGACAGTGGAGTGTTTGTTTGTTGTAGATGTGGCAGCTCAACACAGACTTGGCCACAACACCGCATTCCTCCAAAATCACTGGAAACTTAAAGTACAGTCAAGTTCCAGTGGGAAGTTTGAATATAAAATATGGGAAAATATCTTTAAGTAAATTAAAATCATTCCAAATCCTCAATTCACTCACATGTACCAATTCAAGGCCTTCTCACCCTCAAACACACACACTCACATGCACACACACACACACACACACACACACACACACACACACACACACACACACACACACGTACATACACATACATACACATACGGAGCCATAATAAAGTAGCTTATTAAACCATCAGCACCAAACCCAGCTCGGGGTGTTCAGTGAGTGACATTTAAGGGCAGTCTGACTCAATTCATTAAACAGGATCAGACATAACGGGACCTCTCTTCAGGGGGAGGGGTCAGATGTCATGATCCCTGGGCTTCGAGGGCATGGGTGGATGGGAGGAGGGGCTGCGGTTCTGTCAATCTGATTCAGCCAAGCTGGTTTGAGAAACAGTGTAGAGCCATGCAGCAAATGGCTGAAACTCGAACATATTGTTTACATATTTCAGAAATCAGGTTACAACAGAAAGCAGACAATATCCAGGTTAATGAAGACATTAGTGTTTGGCTTCAGAGTACATATCAGTCAAATCTTTGCTCATGAATGACCTGCTATGTCCACCGGTCCAGAGTTTTACTTTAGTACATTCTCTTCCATCTTACTGCCACTGTGCAGATCAATGTTTTGCAAGAAAAAGACAAACTCGAGACACCTCTCAATTTGTGTCCACAACTGTCCTCTGTGTAGAAAAGTAGAAAACATAGCCACATGGCCATGAAGGGACATTTAGCAGCTGGAGTGTGGGTTTATTCTGCATTTCAATAGAGAAAAAGTTTTCTTTTAGCAGAATGGGTTATAATCAGCAAAAGCTCAGAAAAGGATCAAAAAGGATTTGGTCAGATACACAGTAGATTAACAAGACTAAGCATCTATAGCCAAGCTAGCGGCTCTGTGAAGCTGTACTTTGAGCTACAATGTATAATGTTTACCATGTTTACCACCTTAGTTTAGCGTGTTGGATCACTAACATTTGCTATTTAGCACTAAACACAAAGTAAAGTTGAGGCTAATGGGAATGTCATTAGTTTTGCAGGGCTTTGGTCAAAGTATTGGACTGATAAAATATTTGACATGATGATAACGCTGAATAAAAGGTTAGGGGATCAAAGCTTTATACAATTCATCCTCTGGGGACATGAATGTGTGTACCAAATCTTATGGCATCCATTTGTTGTGGAGGAATTTGTGGACAACATCTGTACAACGTTTTGTGTATTTAGGAAAACTTCACAGATCATCACAGTCATTTATCCTCTAGGGACCTCAATATCTGCAGCAGATTTCATGGCAATCCATCTAACAGTTGTTGAGATATTTCACTCTGAATTACCAACCTCATGGTGGCTCTAGAGGAAAAGTAAGAGGATCACCAAATTCAATAGGATTCATTCTCTGGGGACCATGAATGTGGCAATCTATCCAATAGGTGTTGAGATATTTCAGATTTCAGTCTGGTCCAGTCTGGAATGACCGACTACTGCTATGGATTGCCGTGGATATCAATCCTAAAAATAAATATAATATGGAAAATAAATGGATAAATGAATTCATAAAATTGATAACACTGAATATATATTATTCATTTACGTAGTCTTCGTTGTACAACATTAAAGGTAGACAGTCTGAGATGGTGCGTGGTGTGTGGATTATGGATTGTGAATGGAACATCCAAGCCAAGACTATTACTATAAATGGTTTAAAAGAAGCGACCCCAGAACTAAACCCTGGGGTGCACCCTTGGTTACATTTAGAGACATTAATTTGAGCCCATACATTGTGTTCTGTCAAATAAATTCTTCACAAACCATTGTAGGTTCAGCAGAAAGACCAATGCTGAAGAGACAATAGTGCAATAATTGCTAACCAGCAAAGAAAGCAATATGTTTAAAGCACACTCCAAAACCCCTCTCTTCAAGCTTTAGTATCTCTTCAGTGAATCAGTATTTTCAAAATTGGAGCCAAACACACATTTGCAGACATACTGAGAACTCTACTTCTTGTGGATAAAAGTAATGTTTTAATCAAGGGGGTACTATGACACATTTGTGGAGGACTGTATATTAAATAACAGTTATCAGTGGTTTAATCCAAAAATATTGCTACTTCTTCCAGGTTTCAAAAATGCAAATCAGTATAACTTGCTGCATCTGATAGTCTTTTTGTTTCTCTCTGCATTTTCCCCTTTCCCATTTGCTCCTCTGCCTATTGTTGTGTATACGTCTGTCCCAAACACAGAGCATTTTAAGGATTTCATTTTTGGGGGGGAGGGTGAGACTGTCTCTATTAAAGGACAGCCAGCAGCTGGCCACGCCTGCTAAATCCTCCCCACAAAACCCACCTACCAGCTCCATCTGCTTCCCAAGTGGAACCCCCTGACACACACACACACACACACACCTACTTGGTGCTCTTTGATCCCAAGAGAGTGGAAGCCTACATCTGTTCTTAGTACATCAGATCCCCTTAAAACAATGAATTTCTTGTTGGTTTATAGAGTGTATGACAGTGAAGTGAGTGATGACACACAGAGGTACAGTGCTTCAGTGACCTTGACCTTGACAGATGAGCTGTGGCTTTTAACTGTTTTCACACTATAAGCTGGAAACATTTAGAAGGATAACAGCAAGTGTTGTGTCTTACCTCCTGAAGCCGCAAGATGTTCCTTAAAAATTCTTCTTGCATGTCTGCAGAAAGAGACGATGATTCTTAAATATCTTTCAAAATGGCCACTTAAATTAAAATGATCATCTTCCTGGTTTTGGACAAACTATAAAATGGAGATGTATGTGAAAGATCTCCTAAATTTCACCTTTTATTTATTGGGCTCTGGGTGTTCAGCTTTCATGAAAGACAAATGTAAGATTTGTTCAGACCTTGAACTGATTTTAAAGGCCCTGCACTCCCATGGTAAACCCACACAGGAGATTTTAATTATTTTGGCTGAGTAGACCTCTTCGCAGGAGTGTGTGGGCGTGTACAGACTGTGCTTGACTGGCAGCTCTCTCGCTCTCCTGTTAGCTTTAGAGCATCTGTTAGAGCAGGAGAAATTACACCTTCATTCATATTAGTACATGAAGTCTGGTATCCTCACATTCCACCTGCCTTCAACCTAAGCAGAGGACTACTCAGCCAGAATAACTGAAAACATCTGTGTGGGTGTACAGGGCCATAAAGACACATTTAAAACCAAAATAAAGTGAAGTTAATGACACTACAAAGAGACCATGAAATGAACTTTGAAGGAACAAATATAGACGTATAATAATAATAATAATAACGTTAAATAAAGATAATAGGATGTTGTACCATTCATCACACCAGGACATTAACACACTGTGCAGTAACCTTAACCTTTGCTTATCTAGCTTAACTTTCTCCTCACACCTCACTTCCTTTCTCGGTTACTGACGTCCCACTTGTTTCAATTTTAGAATGATCCACACATTTTGTTCCACCCTCACATCCTGTTTAAAAAAAAGGAAATTCATACATCACAAAGAAGTCAATGTTGCTTCAATGCTGTTTTATACTTTAAGAGACTTGCAGTCAGTGCTGCAGTCAATGCTGTCCGCTGTCGTACCACCAGACTACAGAGCAGCTTCTTTCCTTAGGCTGTGAGACTCCTCAACTCCACCTGATCCTCCTGACTCCACCATAAATAAAGACATGGAACTTTCTGTTATGCTGGTTTTGCACATTACTATACCACTACCTTTGTATAATATATGTATATAAGTAACAGTATATATTGTTTTTATTTTTATTCTATTCTGATTTTGGATATTTGTATGTGTGTTCTGTGTGTGAAGCGGGAAGGGGGCTACAACTTTAATTTCCTTGTGCAGCCCTGTGTTGTACAATGACTAATAAAATGTACCTCGAACCTTGAAAGCTAGATAACCAACCTCACAAAACTTACCCGGTGCACCAGACCCTAAGGTTCACTGTGTTGCAATTTGTTTTTTTACAAATTCATTTGGTAATATGCACCGCTAAAGAACAATATAAATTGCAAGGACAAGGACCCTAAGGTTGCTCCTGCATGGGTCTTGTCTTGTAGAGGGGCCCTGTGTAAAAATGTAGTTGTAACACCTTTAATTTTTCAGTTTATAGTACTCACAGTACATATTCCTAAATAAATTTGTGTTTTATTAAACTACAAATTCAATAGGAGGCTACAGCAAATTTTTGCCCTGGGCCCAGTGTAGGCTGATTTTATATTGGACTCACCATTTATATGCACATGCATTCAGTTTCAGTCCAGTGTGCACAAACACATAATGTATGCATGTTTGGAGTCAGAAAGCTACACGAGCAGCAGATAAACAAGGCGGTCATCCAACATTTGAGATTCCTGGCATATACAAGTCTGCTTCCACTGGGAACTGACTACCAAAGGCTGGGCGAACGACATATTGAGACAGAGAAAAGTAGAGAGAGGGAGAAAGGAAGAGCATATGAGGTGGTAAAGAGGAAAGTCAGGGTAGAAAGGCACCTGAGAGAGGCAATTAATTATTTATTAGTCCACAGCTCCCTCCTCTTCTTCATCCTTTACTCCTCCTCCTCTTTCTCTGCTCACTCCTCTTGTTCCTCTGCTTCCTCTTCCACTTCATCCTTTCCTCCTCCTCCTCTTATACTCTCTCCACCTCCCTATCCTCTACTCCCTCTTGCTCAGCATCCTCTAGTCCTTGCCTTTCATCTTTTACTCACTCCCTCTCCTCCTCTTCATCCTCTACTCCCTCTTGGTCATCTTTCACTTCCTCCTCCTCTTCACCCCCGTCAATCCTCCATTCTGTCTTTGTCTTCATCTGCTCAGTGTTCTTCCCTTTCTCTCCTCTTGGTTGACCCTCAAAATATTTTCCAAAGTTGTTGCAATGGTACTGTCTACTGTGCCATCAAGATATCATACTGTGGAAGTGTTGTCCTTTTAGTTTGACATTGAACTAGGTGACTTACCTCTTACCTCTCTTTTCACTTACCTCTAATGGTATCTAGCCGTGCAGATAGTTTTTGGTCTTATTTGTACAGGTTTTGAGTTATTTGTCTTTGAGATTTCTGCCTCCACCAATACAATGAAGGTGAATTGTGGAATATGATTGGTAATGTGATTTTTAATTGAACATTTTTGGGAATGCACATTTGCTTTCTTTCTGATTAGAGGATTGACATGAATCTCTTGTCTGTGTGTTAAGTACTGAACTGCAGTGAAGATGTGGTTAGGCTACATGAAGACTGGAAGCAGAGCTAACCTGGCTCTGTCCAAAGTGAAAAAACACCTACCAACTCCTCTAAGCTCACTAATTGACAAGTTGTGTCTCATTTGTTTAATCGGTACACAAACAGAAATGTAAAAACAAGATTTTGTGGTTTTAGGGGGAAGTACGTGCTGGAACTATTTCTTGATTAACAGATTATCCATCAGGTCAGCACTTCTATGCAGGGTCACTGGCTACAGCGCAGGTTGCCAGATATGGTTGCTGAGCACAGGTTTTGGTCTCTGTATAGGTATGATGGTACCGAACCTGGTAACCTCTTTGTGACAACAAGACTTTGGAAAGAAATTGTTCATTAAGAAATGGTTAGTCTACAGCATGAAACTCACTCTAAAACTATAAATAGTAATTTTTACATTTCCTTTTATGTACAGATTGAACAAATTAGATACAACATATTGATTAATGAGCTTTAGAAGTGTTGGTAGCTGTTTGTTTTCACATTGTAGACAGCCAGACTAGATGTTTATCCCACCCTCCAGCCTTCCTGCTAAGCTAAGCTAATCGTGTCCTGACTCCAACTCCATACTTAGCGCACAGACATGAAATAGATATCAATCTTCTCATCTAACATCAGTAAAGAAAACAAATGAGCAAATTCCCAAAATGTATTCCTATAACTGGACTTGGTTGCAACCCATGATAGTGATGGGAGAAGACCAGAGGCCAAGACCAAAATGAGTCCAAAAAGGACACAAGTCAACTGAATACTTTGTCTTGAGACAAGACCAGACTTGAGTCCAACCGTGAGAAATCTGGAGAACTTGTTTATAGCAGCAGTATAATCCTCTAATATTTCAGTACATCCTAAAATAATTTTGTGACTCATGAACAAAAGTGAAAATCTCTTCACTAAAGAAAGAGTAAATGGGACAGTTGCTCACTTGCTCAGTCCAACAAGCACTCATGGTATTCACACAATGACAGCACATCTAAAAAACTTTGGCCCATACACTCATTATTGTGTCCACTAACTATTGATTTCAATCTGCAAGGAAACATAAAAAGTGTGAGAGTAGTATTTTTTACAATGTCAATTGTCTGGACTGTGTTACTGACAGATTCTGTGTTATGTCTCTTTGTGTTTCAGGTGGCTGTTGAGAAGATGAAGACAAAGACGCTGAGATGGAGGATCCATATGAATGAAAGAGCCCCAGTTCTCTTTATTTATTACCTTCACAATGTGTGTGTGTGTGTGTGTGTGTGTGTGTGTGTGTGTGTGTGTGTGCGTGTGTGTGTGGCGTGTGTGTGTGTGTGGCATGTGTGTGTGTGTGGCGTGTGCATGAGAAAGAGAGCAAGCATTGAGTATAGATATGAATGCATGTGTGCATTATGAACGGTACCTAAGATTTCAGGCTATCATTTGTTTACTTTTTATAATGTTCCAATAACTCATATATCATTGTCACAGTATAAACAAAAGGACTTTACTATCGGTACATATTGTGTTTTGTGTTTGTAACTAGCCTCCTATTTAAGAATGTATATTTGTATGTATGATATACTCATCTAGAAACTATATAATGGACAGTTTTAATATTGCTTCATCTTCTCACCACTATACTGCTCTTGCAAAGACACATAACTCAACAAACACATACAGGAGACATTCATATGAGCAAATATACATCTATAAAATAAAAACAGTGCAGTCAGTTCAAAGAAAAAAAATTATCCTAAAGAGTTAGTTTTTCATTTCTTTCTAACCAGGTTCTTATAATATGTGGAACAGACAACAATAATAATAAAAATAATGGAGGGCTTTCAGGTGGTGTAACACATCCTCTGGCAACTATATTGGAGTTCCTCGGTTCTTTGGCAGCTGAGAACAGCTGATGTCATGTACAATGTACAACTCTTCTGACTCAGCAGTTAAGACATGGTTAATTTGCATCTACTTTAAAGGTTGAACTTATTATTTAACGACCGGGTCATGTGGCTGATTTTATGTTAACATAATGTAAGTGTGTTAGCTGACTAACTGTGGTATTTGTCAGGTAACTGTCACCATTTTGGTATCAACAAATCTGATTTAAACACTAAAGCGCACATCTGGTAGGTAGTAGTAAACAGAGGTTAGCATTTGGATATGAACATATTGATCTTTGTCAGATATTTTTTTCTCTCCTTATTTCCCAGCCTGGGTGGGTTAAGGTTGCACATTTGGACATTTTCAAAGGGCATGCATTTTTCACAGCCTTATTTTTGTATTTTTGACCACCATTTTCATCAGTTATCAGAATATTTAACTCATAAATAGCATTGCTGAGATTTAGGGACTGCATTGTAAAACTATGTGCAGTAAGTAGATAAGGGTCAAAGTTGAAGCAGGAAGTAGCTTACAATGGACGGTTAGGTCAAAACGTTGACGTCTTAAGTTTATATGGCATGGTGAGTTAAGGCTGACACATACTAAAGAGATAAAACATGTTGGCACATGCACTGGGCGCCATCATAATACATTCATTGGCTAATAATGCTCACATTTTCCCTTGGTTTTTGCTTCAAATTAATTCAGTTTAGACATCGGTTAAAATATTGCAATGTAATGGAGGATTATAGTGGACTTCAATATTTGCACTGCGAAATAAAAGTTTGTGAGTAAAATGTTATTATAATAGTAAGTAGAAAAATACTAATAATAAGGATTCTTAATTTTTCCAATGGACTTCCATGATGTAACCAGACCTACTTGATATGAGTTTTGTGTTGCAACTGAAAAGCCTCTCTAACATAAATGATATCTGCTGGAGATGTTGACGGTGCACACTTAATACAACAGGGACAGCACCAACCAGTGTGTGTAAGAATACAGACGCAATACCGTAATTGACAACAGCTGTAAGTGTGTGATAGAGAGGTGTGTGTGTGTGTGTGTATGCTAGTGTGTATGAGTGTATTAAACATGGGAAATAGCTAAGCATTGTTTCTTCCACCCATGCATATGAGCTAATGTATAAAAGGTAAACACCAAGGCAATAGGCTGTGTGGCCTATTGTTTGATCTGGCCCACGACAATCCTCCCTTTCACTTTATCTGATACCATAAAAGGTTCTGCAATATTCTATCAGAAACAACATTTTGTTCAGTTCATGAGTCAAATGTTGAGATTGATGTGGAGCTTTCCTTATCTGACAAATTGTGTAGGGCTGAGTGCTTTGCAATATGTGGTAGTGTGTGCAGTATGTGTACTGTAGGTGGTCATTATCTTTGATCAGTCCCTTCACCCCCAGCACGTGCTCTCATGCAGAGACTTCCCCCATATGTGTGCCCCTAAACATGTTCTAAACTTTTTATGACACCATGACGAAGGTCAGCTGTATAACGTAGTATCATCTGCAAAGATGTTTATACTCTTTTTTTGGTCTTTCTTTTGATGTTTTGTGTTAAAATATCTGAATATTGCAGCTTAGATGTATGGTGATAATTGTGAAGTACTATCAATACAATGGCTTCCTCTTTGAGCTCAATCAGTTTGAAATCAACTGAAACAATAATATTGGCCCTGCACTGTTGATTTGCCGAAGAGATGAGGCTGCAAATGTGAAGCCATGAAGAATTGGAAACTGGATATTTTTCATGTTGCTCCACAGCCTCTTAAACACACACACACACACACACATTTATAATATAGATGTCTTGCCTGCTAGGATAAACTTTCTGCACCCATCTAGTCCTATCAGCTACAGTATGGTATAAACCTGCAGACCCTCCATGTCTCCCTCCAGCTGGTATTTGCTTTGCAGTCTGTCACATTCAAGGATAGATTTGGATTTTTTCAAAGCTGTATTTGGATCTTAATACAGCACTCAATGTAATCATTCCTCTTCTCCATTACGACCACAAAGTGATACTTTCATAGAGTGACTGCAGTGTAAGAAATGGTTCATTGCCAAAATGCATTAACAGGTTCAGCTGTATTATGAGGCTTCAGCAGTTTTGAATTTGCCGAATCGAGTTATCTTTGTTGGGGGCAGTCGTGTGTACATTTATTGACAGATATTTTTCTCAAGAGCAGGTGGACCAAACCAGAGCTTAAATCACAAGCAATATTGGAGTTCCATTTGTCAGGTGGCTGGGATGGGATGTCCATGTTGTTCTTTTACTGGAGCTGGTAGTCGTTTGCTAACATGTTAGCCATAAAAACATCTTAAGTTGATTAAGACTCGTTGTTGAGATGTTCTTTGTGTTTTTTCTGTCCTTTAGTGGTCAAAAACCACTTAATTAGGCTTTAAATACACTTGTTAGTGTTTGGCTAATTGGGTACAGCTGGGCAGGACACAGTAAATAGAGGCTGACTTAGCCAAATCAAGGGCAATGTGTGACCAAAAGTATAGGGATACTGTCTTGGGAAACACAGAGGCAGAATTTCATATAAAAAGGTAAATACCCACTTGATTTGGCTAACTCAAAGTGCATTCTATCCATATTTATGCATGTTTTCATGGAAATTGGTAAAAAAAAGTTTTTACGCTTGGCCTAGTTGGAAAAGTTAACGTATCAACAAAAACAAAATGTGACAAAGTGCAATAGAAACAGACTTAGCAAATAAATCAGTGTGAAGTGATGAGGAGACTGTTCCTCAAATTATACATGAAACAAACATAAATGCCATATTTCCATCACATTTTCTACATGGTTTATGTTCGTTTGAGGTTGATATTAATGGCACTGGACTGGAAAATTAGTTCGACCAACTGTTTATTTTGATGCACGCAACTCCTAATATTTGCAGTAGTGAATGGAAACACGCATTAATTTCCATTTTCTTGGGCCGATTATCTGGAAACCTGGTTAAAAGTTGCACTTCATTTGGATGGAAACTTGGCTTCAGAATGCTGAATATTAGTTTCGACTGAACTTTGGAATGCATTTTTGCACAGAGCAAGGACTGTGAATTTTACAGTGTAGTCACTTGACAAGGGGATCACTTTACAACCAGTGTAGAGAGGATGGATGATTACAGCAACCCATAACTCTTTCAACATACATGTGAGTACTGAGGTAAAGGGAAAACTGGTATTTTTAAACCTGGGCTATATTTTTACACATTTTGGGGTCTAAATGACTAATACTTACCATTAGTTTTGGAATTGGTCCAGTAGATCACCTCCGCTGACATACACGAACGGGCTGCAATAGCTGCAATGTAATCTTTGCGGGCAATTGCGCCCATGAAAAGTAAGTCCAATTAAAGTGCTTGTTTTTGCCACTGACAGGCTCAGATTGTTATTCTAAGTGACTGACAACATTGTGGAAAGGATCCCTACAGAGACAGACCATTTGTTAAAGAGTAAGATCCTTTTTGTTTAGCCAGAAACAGAAGTCTTGCTCAAGGAAAAGTCTCGCTCTGAAATCTCGTGAGAAGTTGAGTTGTTGCCAAAATTTGTAAAAATAGAGCCCAGCTGCCAAGGTTTAAAAATACCGGAGTTACCCTTTAAAGTAGACTTGAAAATATCTGAACCTATCCTTTAAAGGAGGAAAAGCAATGAAGAGAAGGCATTAGAGTCTTATAGTGCTTTGACAGTTTACCACGACTGTTACAGTGCAGCTTCTTCGACCATAGACAGTAGTTGCTCTGAGACAAAGTAAATAATTACGGGCTAGACTCTCCCCAATAGAGTTTTGAAAATGCACTTTAAAGAAAAATCAGTTTCCCCTACATTTCAGACTGTATGGTCACTTTTATGCACTTACTTTGCCCTTAATGACCCTTGCTTTGCCTGACAGAAAGCAAACCAGCCGTCCTTACAAATGTAAATATCGTCCTTCATTTTGAATCTTTACCACAGATTGAGGAGAGCTCGTAGAAATGCTGTACTTGAAGTTATCTCACGGCTTTTCAGTGTCATCCCCAGGCTGTGATTGTGCGGCGGAAAAAAGGGGAGGAGATGGGGTGGGTAATGCCAGTAAAGCGGCGTGACAGAAGAGGGTTAATACCATCGAGCTGTGCGAAGATAGCCCAGCCTCATGTGGCTTTAAGGGATTGCAGGCAGTATTAGCAGCTGAATAATTATTTTTGGGATGTTTCTCCTTTTGCACACTTTTGGTGTGGCACACATCGCTTCGTTTCCCCCTCAACACTCTTACTTCTGTGGAGCTTTGGCAGCCTGCAGTCTTGTACAAAAACTTATATTTTTGAGTCCTGTGTGGGCAGAGTTCTGTTCAAACTTGAATGTTCTTCATATATTTCAAATAAAGTCCAGAGAAGGAAAGACTAGGTGGAATTGCACATTTAGCACTGTGACAGGAAAAATGAGGAATAATATCAATAGAAATGTCAAAGGTGGAAATTGAAGGTGGTGACACCTTCTATGAAGTGAAATAGTGATGCTCTACTATGTTTGTATACAGGGTTGCAAATGTCCCCTTAATGCTATCAAAGAGAAATCATATATGAATATACATATATGACTAATATAAATATAAGGCATCTATTTTTGGCGTTCTTTATCATGTGGACAGAAGTGGTATCAATAGGAATAACATATAGGTTGGATTTATGGTGCATCCTTGCTGTGCTGAACAATGAATCTGTGTTTGCAACTTTTTTTCAAAGCTTCTCTTGTGTTTTCTTTTTCTTTTTGTTTGCTGCACTGAAAATACATCATTTTCACAAGTGGTTTGGAAAACAGAAGTGTCGTCAATCACTTAATTAAGTGAAACTATATAGTATACAGTAGAATAGCTGTTGCATTATTTGTTACAACCTGTATGTAATGTTATTATGGAAGATGTAATGTCCTTCTGTAAATGTTGTTTAATGTTGTTTTACCTGAAATAAAATTTATTAATGCTTCAGATGTGTCTGTGGAGATCTGACTTTGACTCTGCTCTCTATCGAGTGCCTGTGGCTGTATTACAATATCTACTGTTGTCCTTTCCTATTCCCCTGTTCCTAGGTCACTTTCTGATACATAGTTTTCATGAAGACAAGGGAAAGCCAAGGGTCCTGCCTTGATCACCAGCTGCCCGAGGACAGGGTGTGTTCTTAGACTTTCCAGTACTTTTGGAACATATTTTGTTCCTACAGGAACTTACACAACGCTACATTGAACAGTTTTAAAGGACAATACTAATGTTTTTGCATGTTTCTGCCCTTTTTTACAAAATTGTTCAAACCTTCCAGGCAGCCATTGGTTGAGTGGAAACCTTTTTGTTGTTGTTAAAGTTTTGCTTTCTTATGGGGTAACGCAATGCAGGCCTTTCAAATCAACCCATCAATCAGAAACTTAACAACGGCATAACCATGTAACAGTAATATAACAGAAAAATAAAAGTAAACATAATGTTCACTGTAATAAATAATAACTCAAGCAAGTTTAAAGTCTCCACAAGTTCATTTTCATAGCGTAGTGACATGAACTTCAAAGTAGTAAGGAGCTGAAGTGAAACAAAAACTAAAACAAAAAAGGGGAGAGGATGCAGGACCCTGCCGACTTCAGACTGCTTCCCACAGTCGCTCCACTCGTTCCCCGCAGGGTCGCTTGATAATCATTTTAACAGCCATGCACTGAGATCAGTGTTTGTTTCAGTTTCAGACACAAAAAATACTTAAGGTATGAGGGTTATGTGTTCATATCTCAAATCTCTGTCCTCCTGGTGTCTGCCCAGACCAACTCATATTACGTAAGACCCGTCCTGTTGAGGTTGGCAACCAGTCAAAACGCATACAACAACCTGTGAGTGTGACAGATATTGTTGTTTATAACGTTTCTGCTTTTATCAGCCTTCAACAAACACTATTTCCCACAAACTCAAACCCCTCGCAGGTTAATTCCAGCTTCATGTCATGTTGGAGTTATGGTAATTACCAGCATCTGACTTGAAAACCACGTTCACGTCAACATCCAAGTTGTAATTATAAGTGGGAAACTATGATATAATATTACAGAAGAGCCTGGAACTCCAACAAACATGGACGCCTAACATCAGCCAAAGTGCGCCATTTACAGTAATTAACACAAATATAATGGATATTAGAGGTGGGGAAAAAATCGATTCTTAGATACATCGCAATTCTCTTTTGAACGATTATGTCTCGATACAGAAAACACAATAATCGGAAATTTAAAACTCAATTCTCGACATTATGATCACCTGTAACAATTTTGTCAGACTGGGCTGTACGTAGTACATTCCTTACGGCTGAACCAATTGGATGGTGAAACGTAACAGATGTAAAATGTGCTTCGTGGTTACGTTTTAAGCCAGGCTACTTGGGCTGGTGAGGATGGCTGAGCGTGAGCAAACAAAGATGGATACAATCCAATCGGCAATTCCGTTTGGCAAGTAAATCTCGGAAGGCTAAGTGTTTGTACTAGCTTTGTGCTAACTACTGCAATGTAGAACAACAGAGGAAGTTGTTCTTCTATTTCTTGTGCTTCAAAACTCTCTCGCCACAAACATTAATACTGCATAAAAATTAAACTAAATTATGAACACTGGGTCCTGGAAAACATATTAGATCACACCCATAATAGATATAGTGCTATGTCAAAGCACATTAATTTAACCCTGTAATCATACAAGTGTTTTGAATTGTCTGATTATGTGAATGCAAGCAAGTTGCAAACATGGGAATCTACCAACCATCTCATATGACGTGAACATGGCATAAATGTCACCAGCTCAGTAGATAGTCCAGTCGTGGCTGTCGCAAAAGCAGAACAGTGATGGCTGAAAAGCACTGGTGTTTTTAGACAGCAGAGATTACAATTAAAAGGTTTGAAAGATTCAACAACAGTTACAATGACTTATTTTGTCATTAGGGATGACAAAATACTATTGTGTACGCTAACAAACTAATTGTTGTTACTTAACTTACAATTACAAAGGGTTATAATTCTAATAGCAAGAGCTGTAGTATATAATCACTTATCATTCACTTGTTTATAAAAACAGATGAAAGATACCTTCAATAAGAGATGGCATTTAGTTACAGAAGCTAGTGAAACAGAGGCTAGCTTGAAGGTAATGTCTGACGACTTTGACTCTCTATATGTAATGTACAGTATACATGATTTATAGTATAAACATGCAACGACAGAGGTATAGTCCTTTAAGAAATATTTAATATAAATGCATTATACAGTGTCTCATATTTTGTCCATAAACTCTACAGATCATATCATGTCACATATCAACAAGGCCTTTCTGATATATAGTGATAGTCAACTAGAGCCTTAAGACAAAAGTACCAACACATTCTGGTAGCACAAGTTCTTATCCCTCTCTCCTCTGTACAGCCCAGCTCTAGCATTCCTATGTCAGTGTGCATTTTACACTCCTTGCTTCTCTCCTCCTGCTAACAGTCAGACAGACTACAATGCCAGTTGGAAAGCCTTGCTCTCATCTTGTCTACATTAGGGATCGTATGTATTTTTCCACCTTCGGCTGACGTCTCCCTGCTTAGTAATAAACAGATTTTTCATGCGATGGCTGATTACAGGAAATTATGTCTCAACTGGTACTTGCAAATGACACAAAACATACTCTCAAACTGCATTCTGTCTGCAGCAAAGCAATGTATCATGCATACTTGATTCTAGTGGAGAAGACTCCAGTTCATGTCAAGGATTAACCCTGTGAGGAGATTAACCATTTCAGTTTCAAGGGAAATGATTAGAACATAACTAGACATAGATGGACACTGACAAACACTGGAGTACATCAAGAAAAGAGAGAAAAGACAAAATACAAATACAGCTTTCCTTTAACCTTAAACATACATTCCTTGATTTTGATATAGTGCTGAAGTGGGGCTGTGAGAGGAAAAAGGGTTTAGCAACCATTGGAAGTGATGACAGATGATTATACTGACACTGCTCCCTGCAGATGTACATTAAACTTATTTCTAATTTTTCTTTCTATTTAAAACAGCATTTATTTCTGTTTCGACCATTTAATCCTATTACAACTACGGGTGCTCTTAGCTTCCGTACCCTCCAGTTTATCTTTAAATCTCTAAAATTCTGGGGCTTTTATAATCACCTGTATGTGTCTCCCTCCTCTATCCATTCAGCATCATACTCTATGTGTGCAGTGGATTATGTGTGGAAGCATTTATTCCAGCAAAAATTTAAAGAATACACTAGAAGTTGTTATAGCCTACCATGCATTGATTTGGGGGAGTTCTATCTTTAAATAGTAGTTCAACACACACAGTCAGGGGTGGGACATATTGGTATTTGTATTTAACAGAACAGAAATTAAGGTTAGATCAAATAATGATTCCACAACAACAGAGCAATCTGTTGAAAAAAGATGAAAAATACTAATATTTATCAACATTCGCGTGTGTGGCTGTGTAGTGACTGTTAGTAGTGTTTTGGATGTGTTTGTCTACTGGTCCAGGCGTCAACTCAAATCAATTAGCAAACTCTTGAAACTTGACTATGTAATCCTTCATAGTGATCACCTCTGCTGTGATGCAATGCATTGAAGACTTTACAAATCAGTCTGTGATAAACCTGCATTATCAAATAATTAAGTCTGCTATGATTTCCATACATTACAGAAATGAATGGAAGCCAATGACCACCCAGAACTGTAGGAAAAACACGTTATAAAATCTAGAACTGTAGGGCCCACGTTTGAAAATGGTCCTTTAAGATGCTTGGCAGAGCTGTACATCCAGCATTCATGCCAGTAACAGTGTGGAGGTGAACTGAAATTAACCTCTTCAAAATATGCAGGTCCTCCCTAACCCCCCATCTGGTGGTCGTACTGAGAGAGAGAGAGAGAGAGAGAGAGAGAGAGAGAGAGAGAGAGAGAGAGAACTGTCAAGTCAGTTAAAGTGTGACAGATGTAAACAGGAAGTATGTTGGATATACTCAACATCAGGGCCCTAATATGGTGAAACTGGGAAACTGTTGAAATCACTAATTAAAACACAATGCTGAATTGGTCTTTATTTTCTAATATTTTTTCTTCCCTAAAGTATTTAATCTTTTTTTATCTTTATGTAATTTCATTTGTATTATTTTTGTTTTAACACATTTTTGTTTTTTATATGATTCTTAATTTTCATCTAATTATTATTGCAAATGCACATACTTTATACTATCACTGTACTTTAAAGCACTTCATAAAGCTCTACACATATAAGTTACTGATATAAATTGTATCTTTCTTTTTTCTTTTCTTTGCCTTTTTTTAACCAGGTAAATGTCTGAGATTAAAAACCTCCTTTTCTAATGAGTCCCTGCCAAGGAGGCAGCATAGAAACAATTGTTCAAACATTAAAAACAATGCAAAGAGGCTACGTCACATGTTACTGAAGAGCATTAATTAAATGTAATTCAAATGCATATAGCCAATAAGTGAGTTTTCAAACCCATTTCCAAACTAGGCTATTAGTATAATGCTATATTCGGGACTGTTATTTAGAAAGTTTTGACCGGAAGCGCTGTTAAATCGTGGTTTACTTGACCTTACTGGGAATGAGAGTGAGGGAGAGCAGAACAGGTTTGAACGGCAGACTGACGCTGTGTCAGGCAGACTGAAGACTGGAGCAATTCCTTTCTTGGAGGAGTACGCTTCATTTTTGTGGATTTTAACCGGAGAAGCCGAGTTTGATATTAAAATCTGTTTGTTTTTTCACATTCTCGCATCACCTCGGCGCGGTCAGAAGTCGGAGGAAAGGAAATTCCTCTGCAAGAAGCTACTTTTACCTCGGAAAGAAACGCCAACAAAGAGCCTTCAAGGAAGTAGCCTGCTGCCTGGCGAGGTAACGTAAGTTAGTAAAGCAACAGACAGAAAGTACGGCAGCGGATACATTCTTCACCATGGTTTACCACAGACTCCTTCGTGAGGTTTTGACTATATTGTTTTTTATTATGCTACTAAACGTGGGGATTTTCCGAGTAAATGGGCAATACGGCGGCGGTGACCGAGGAATGTCTATACCGGAGCACGGATTTTGCCAGCCGATTTCCATTCCGCTGTGTACGGACATCGCGTACAACGAGACCATCATGCCAAACCTGCTAGGTCACACCAACCAGGAGGACGCAGGGCTGGAGGTCCACCAGTTCTACCCGCTGGTGAAAGTCCAGTGCTCTCCGGATTTAAAGTTCTTCCTCTGCTCCATGTATGCTCCCGTGTGCACGGTGCTTGAGCAGGCGCTGCCTCCGTGCCGGTCTCTGTGCGAGCGCGCGCGGCAGGGCTGCGAGGCGCTCATGAACAAGTTCGGCTTCCAGTGGCCCGACACCCTCGCGTGCGAGTCCTTCCCGGTCCACGGCGCGGGAGAGCTGTGCGTCGGGCAAAACATGTCGGACCGCACCGAGCCGGACAGCCCCGGACCGTACCCCACCGAGCGCACGCCTTCTGACCCCATGAACGGTCAGTTCAGGTGCCCGGCCTCGCTCAGGGTGCCTCCCTACCTGAACTACCGCTTCCTCGGGCAGGAGAACTGCGGCGCGCCGTGCGAGCCAAAGAGATCTCATGGGATGATGTACTTCAGCGAGGAGGAGCTCAAATTCGCTAGGATATGGATCGGCATCTGGTCGGTATTGTGTTGTGCTTCCACTTTATTCACAGTGCTGACCTACCTGGTGGACATGAAGCGCTTCAGCTACCCAGAGCGACCCATTGTCTTCCTTTCTGGCTGCTACACTATGGTGTCCATTGCATACATCGCTGGATTTTTACTGGAGGACAAGGTGGTTTGCAATGACAGGTTTGATAATGACATAAGAACTGTGGTGCAGGGCACTAAAAAGGAGGGATGCACCATCCTCTTCATGATGCTGTACTTCTTCAGCATGGCCAGCTCAATCTGGTGGGTCATTCTGGCTCTCACCTGGTTCCTGGCAGCAGGGATGAAATGGGGCCATGAGGCCATTGAGGCTAACTCTCAGTACTTCCACCTAGCAGCGTGGGCTGTGCCTGCCATCAAGACCATTACCATCCTAGCTGTAGGGCAGGTGGACGGAGACGTGTTGAGCGGGGTTTGCTTCGTGGGCATCAACAGTGTGGATGCCCTGCGGGGCTTTGTCCTGACGCCGCTGTTTGTTTACCTATTCATCGGAACCTCTTTCCTATTGGCTGGCTTTGTGTCCCTGTTTCGCATTCGGACCATCATGAAGCACGACGGCACCAAGACAGAGAAGCTGGAGAAGCTGATGGTGCGGATAGGGATCTTCAGCGTGCTGTATACTGTGCCAGCCACCATCGTCATCGCCTGCTACTTCTATGAGCAGGCCTTCAGAGACCAGTGGGAGAGGACATGGATCAGCCAGACGTGTAAGACGTACGCCGTGCCATGTCCCGTCCAGAACCACCCCAACATGAGTCCTGACTTCACCGTCTTCATGATAAAGTATCTCATGACGCTCATTGTGGGCATCACCTCCGGCTTCTGGATCTGGTCTGGGAAGACCCTCAACTCTTGGAGGAGGTTTTACACGAGACTGGCCAACAGTAAACAGGGTGAGACCACAGTGTAATGTGGTTTAACCCCATCCCTCACACAGACTGCTTAGTGATAAACTGAATGATAATCTTCTTTATTATTGTCTTTTGATTTTTCTTGGACTTACAGGAGACACTTGGTATGTTTTTTAATGTATATATACATTTGTGAGATTTTTGTAAGTATATATTTGTATTTAAAGATTTAAACATTCTCTTTTTTAAAAAACACTTTTTTCATATTTTGGACATAATGGAATTCATCACAAAGAGCCAGCTGACCATCAAGGATCCCGTAGTCTCATGACCTGACTTACTGTGGACACCACTGGGAGTATTTCACATCTAGTGTTTGTGTCTTTGAGCAGTGAACTGCCTGTGAGCGGTGGGTCTATTCTAAGCAGAGTCCCGTGAAACCCAAGTGCTTCCTCGTGGCTCCCTCTTATCCTGATTAACCAGCTGTAGTTTGTGTCTGTTATACAGTTGAGCAGCAGTTGCCTGGGTCTGAAGGGAAATGTCAGCAGTCTGGGACAAGAAACGGTGCACAGGTTGTGAATGTGAGCCATTGTGACAGATGGTTGTGGCCTGTAGCTCAGTTATAACATTCCTTTCCAAATAAAGCACACATAATCATGTCAGGTTAAAGGACCAGACCAGTGTTTTTGCATGTTTTAATTATGAAAATGATTTGATGAAATTCTACAGTATCACCTAATCTCAGGCAATACTTTTTTAATTGTGTTTTCCTTCCAATTTGTAAACCAACTTACAAACATTTTCAAATTGGTTGAGTTAATTCTACACAGTGACCATTATGACTGTGCCTAATTTTGTTAAAGTTATTATATTGTGCGTAATGCAGGTGTAAGTGCAGATTGACTCTGTGCAATATGACACAATAATTTCACAACTTTGACCAAAATGAAAACAGATAACATGTTCACTGATTTATTTAACTGTCAAGTTTCAAGACTCTGCATGGAAGTTAATTTTCACCTGCAATAAAATGGACAGAGACCAGGGGCTGCCTGGTAGGAAGGAAAACACATTAAAAAATATAAAACATTTTGGTATGGTGTTAAAAAACAGCCAGCTGCAACTGAAGTCATATGTACTCCAAGGGTCTTAAACATGCAAAAATACTAGTCTGTTCCTTTTCAACAGTGACTCAAAACAGCATTAATATGGGATGTTTTTGTTTTAGTGAGTTAAAATACAAAGCTGGAAAATCAAACAGAAGACCTCTGTGTGTTCAAACACGTTAAATCTAGACAGTTTTTCTGTATACAGTGCTATGTAAAATCATTGGACACCCTTTGAGCTTTTGCAGTTTATTCTGCTACCCAATAATCTTACATTTTTTCTATCACATCAAGGTAATAAGAATCTGACTTATTTTCGTGCAGTTAATTCATTGTAGAAGTAGGTGCACCCTTTGTGTCATCAGAGTAGAGCAAAGATGATTTGTTGAATAATTGATTAGACATTATTCCGTTATTTCTTAAGCAAAAATGCCGAACATCTGCAGGTCCCAACCTCTTAAATGTGAGGATTTTCCACTTTTTGGTCATTTATTATTGTAAAGGGAATATCTTTGGTTTTTGATTGTTGGTCAGATACTTTTGACATATTAAAGAAGACACTATTAATTGAGCAAATAATCTGTAGATTAATTAATAATGAAAATAACCGTTAGTTATAAGCTTCATCAGATTAATTGTGTCAGTGAGAAATATTTGCTCAAACCTTCACATTTTATACTACTCAGATCTTATGTTTAGGTTGTAACTGTAGGTTTTGAACATGATTCAGAACTGTAATAATTTTGACTTTTATTGCCAGCAAAAGCTAAGAACTAATCTCAGTAGAATTTGAATGCATTTTAGGGTGTAGCATGTTCAGTTTCAGAAAACATGAGCATATTGCGGAATGTGAGGCTTATCGACAGCTTCGAGGTGAAGGTAGTTCACGTTTCAAAAGAAAAATAAATAATCATACCCCTTACTTTAACTATATATAAAACTCTGATGGCACAGGGGATATAAGCATACATATGTTTGAAAACCATATTTTACAATTGGATTGTAACTTCATTAGAATCAACAGGATTTCCTGTAGAACAACACATTGTTCAAAAGCTTAAGGGGCATCCAAACTTCAACATGGCACTGTAAATATGTTATATCTAGCGTTGATAGTCGGAGAGGTTGTTTAGCATGCACATATCATAAATGTTTGTAACAAAACATATTTTTGATTCATTTTTACCGACACATATCCTTAACCTGGAGGTTGAATGTGTCAGTTATTGTTGAGAGGAGACTTGGGTTGATCTGCAGAGTAATTTGATCCTGGTGAACATAGCTGCGTGTCTGCACTGTGGGACTGAGTAGCAGCCAGCAGCTTGCATGTCTTCCACTGCAGGAGAAAGGAAGCCTTGTGTTGAAATGCAGAGCGGCTGCTGTCAGTGCAGCTCGGCTCACACACACACATCATGGCTTGTGTTCTTGTCAAATGCTCCTCACACGGTGCTTCCGGTTCATAATAATCCTTTTATTGTGTTGACGGCTCTACAATAGTCACAGCTTTGAAGTAATTTCCTTTGCATTTGCTATGAAGAGAACCTTTATATTTATAGAAAAGAATCTTATATATACTCTACGTTGATTGCTTTATGAGAATAAAAACAATCTCACTATTGCAACTGTCAAGCCTTTGTAGGATGTCTTTTTTTTCCTTAAAGTGGTAAAGGAACAGAAATTTGCCATTAAAGGATAGGTTTAGATTTCTTCATGTCTATCTTAATGCAATACTCACATGCCATATGTGCTTTGGAAAAGTTATTGGCCTTTTAAAATCATTCTTCCTGCCCATACCGGCTACAAAGCAATCCCTAACAAGATTTCAACATAAGTGATGGGGGACAAAACCCACAGTCCTCATTTTGTGTAAAAATGCATCCAGCTGAAGCTAACATGAGGCTTCAGCAGTCTGAGTTAGCCAAATCAAGTGGGGATTTTCAATACTATGGTCTTTTTAGTTCAAAATTCCTTCTTTGTGTTTCTCTGGACTGTTTCCCTGCTGAGCTGCAACAGAGGGACTATAGCACAAATAGGAAATTGTGTACTAAAATTGTGTACTAAAAAGAATGTAACAACAAGTTGATTTGACTAATTCTAATTGCTGAACCTTCATATTAACTTTGGCTGAACTTTGTACTTTGCGCAGCACAAGGACTGGATTTTGTCCTCATCTCTTACATTGAAGTTGTGTTAGGAAGGGACTGCTTTAAGACCAGTATGGGGGGAAAATGACAGCAACCAATAACTCTTTCAATGTACAAATGGGCATGTGAGCATTGTTTTAAGACACACTTGGAAAACTGTAAACCGGTCCTTTATACTTAAAAATCAAATGATAATGAGAACATCATTAAAGAGCTGAAGCCCTGACATCACGTCTGGGCTAGCCTCTCTGTTCCACTCGCCTGGGTAACTCAATGTAATCTCTAGGGCTGCCCCCGACCAGAGATATTCCTAGTCGACTAGTCACCGCTCGCTTATGATATTAATTTAATCATTTAAATATTTATTACACGAGCACGTAAAAAAGCAAAAGCGGTAATGATTCTGAATGTGTCGGAACAACCAGCAAGGAGACTGAACATATTGTTCGTTTATTATAACAGTATAACATCGTCCCTCCCCTGTCTCCGTCAACTTTACCCTGGCTAGCACCAAAGATAGGCTAGCATGATGAATTAAACCTTCACCGATACTTAGCCTACGGCTAGGTCTAACAGATGATACACATTTACAATCTTCAACAAATAAACATTACCTTAAAAAACAGAAAACACCGTTTTGTATTTTTTACTTAAGTGAAAAATCAGTTTTTCTACTGTAACTCTGCCAAAACTGATCGGATCGAGCTGATGTTTGGCTGCGGACTCAACGACCGGGTGTACTTTGTGTGGACTTCACGACAGCTGTGTCTCTTTCAATCCTACATTTGAAGTGTGTTCTTATAATACATCCTGATTTGAAGACCAAATGCGTCACAGCGGCTCGACAAGATGGTCCCATGTTCCTGACTCCGTGTATCCAAACTTATAGAAGAGATTTCCGCACACTAAGATCTATCACAGAAAAAACTACAGCTCCCATGAAAAAACTACAAGTGCCAATTTAATTTTTTCAACTTTTCAGCTGTGATATCTGTTGTCTAAAAACTTCCAGTGTTCAGTCGTCTCTGTCCTGTTATTACAGACATCTGAACTAACCGCGACCCCTCGACTTGCCTTTTCTGTTGAGCCATGACATTAAGCCTGCAAACATCTAGGGCTTATGGGAAATGGTGTTTAAGGCCATCCTTATCTAAACATAATCCAAGGCTGTAGTTTAAGTTATTAGCGTAGTTACAAATGTTAAAGGGATTTTTAATGAGGTTTTTAATGTGGCCAACAAGGGCAAACATGCTAAAACAGCCCAAAACATTTCCATTAGGAGAAACATGCTGCAGGTTCAGAAACAATGCAAAGTCACAAACATATACGAAAAGCCAAAACAAATACAACAACAGAAAACGTGCTGCAAATGAAAAAACGGGCTGCAGAAAACTAAAACAAATACATTAACAGCAAACACGCTGCAAATACAGAAACGATGTAAAGTCAAAAACACACAAACCCCGAATACAAATGCACCAGAAAAACGCTGCATATCCAGTCAATAAAACAAGTAGTAAAAGTAAAAATAGAAATAATAGCAGCTAAATGAAAACCCAACTCCTGACTGAATGATAATGTTGCTCAGTAACTGCTGGATGTGTAAATAAGCAACTGTTTTCTAACAAGTTCACCAAAGCAGTTTAAGAGGTGATAATGTCAATGTTGTGTCCACAACTTGTTGCGCTGACCCAAGTGGCAAAAAAAAGTATAGTATAGTATACTATAGTGTAGTCATCTAGTATAGTATAGTATAGTATAGTATAGACATCTGAACTATGTCACAGATGCAATGCACAATGATGTAAGGTACATTTAAAGGGGTACTTAAGTTTCACATCAAGTTCAGTTTGCTTGTCATTAGGGAGTGCTACTCTGTGAAATCAGTAAGTTAGAGACTACAGATGTATAACAGAAAGACAGTTACAAACTGGGGGTGTGGAGTTTGAAAGGGGGGTCTTAACAAAAGACGCAATCAAGTTGCAGTATGGGAAGTGTAGAATCCTGCATTTTTTACGCTTGACCAAAACTAGGGATTAAAAATTCCGATATCTTGGCCTCTGCTTCTTCAATTATGACCATTCTTTTTAAAATCTGTTTCTTGTGAGTCCTCCCACTTTATTGAAATGCAATACTAAATCTAGTGTAGGGGTACTAGTAGTACTCCTTTAATCTATAGATATGAGATATGTACATCACAGTATAAATAACATGTCAGCATTACTCCTGTGACTCCAAATTGGCTCCACATTAAAAGAAAATCATATTTTTTCCACAATTACTCCCTTTTTTTTTAAAGAAATCACTATATATTATAACATGATATATATTATATAGGACCTACACCATAATCAACATAATATCAGATCATTTTGTGTAGTAGTTTCATGAGCTGAATCAGTTGTCCCACAAAATATTTGCAACATTTTTCAGTGCAACAAAACAGACAGCAAGTCATTATCCACATAACAAGTCATTATCTTGTTATGTACCAACATAATGACTTGGTACATAGCTAAGAGCGTCTATGGAATACACATGATCAGCAGTACAGAGAGTGAATATGGCGGAAAAGTTATGCACATTAAAAGAAAATCATATTTCTGCCCACAGTTTGGAATTAGGAGGCAGTTAGGAATCATTTTGGTGCCAAATAAAAGCACAAGACACAACCCAAGACCAACAGGTTCCATCAAAGTCTGGGTTTGGATCGTTTTGTGCAGAGCATCAAGCTCGGGTTGGTTTGGGTTTGTATCATTTCAAATGTAATTTTTTAAAACGTTTCTGTCCTCCATGACTGGGCCAATCATCTGTGTCCATGCATGTCATGTGTAGCAAGTAGATAGGCAGTGCCCAGTGAGAAGAGGGAAAGAGACAGAGTATGCGTTGCATTTTCTTGCAAACTAATGGTCAATAATGGATAAAATATAGCAAAAGTATGGCTTCTTCTTATGTATTTCAGCCTTTGTGCCTCTTGCTTGTCAGCAGCAGCTGTTATTGCTGTGGGCCTTTTTAGACCTGCCTGTTGTCTTCAGCCTGCTCCGATGAACATCACCTTAGGGTGTACTTTATGAAGAATGCTAAACTAATTGGCCGCGTCATCGTCCAGCTTAAATAGCCACATAAGACGTGTACCGGTTTTGCAAGTTTTTCCTCCCCTAGGCCAACTTGGAAAGCATTGCTACTCCCAGTAAGATGTGTGCTACTGCTGCCACGTGTTTCTGTTTTTACCTGAATCACCTCGGCTACTAGACACGCTTAAGTTCCTGTGCATTTTGTTTTTGAACAAGTTACAAACAGTTGTACATTACCGCTCACTGATTTCCAAAGCATAACATAGTGTTTTTCCTTCCTTCCAGGCAGCTAGTGTTTTCAGTTCATTTAAGTATGATATGAAAATCAACTTGCAAAGTCAGGTAATCCCTGACAGTGAACATAATATCCACTTTTATTGTCATTAGTTATATTACTGTGGCATGATGGTGCATATTGTTTTGAAAAGTAAGTCTGCAGTGCCTTACCATGCAATGATAACTTTATTCAGGAGTGAAGTATTCAGATACTTTACCTTAGTAAAAATAGCAAAAGCACACTGTAAAAATGTTCCATTCCAAGTCCTGCATTCTAAATTTTACTTCAGTAAGAGTACAAAAGAATCAAGAGTGGCAGCAGCTCAGGTGGTAGAAGGTTGGCATAGGGGTTGGTGGTTTGATCCCCCGCTCATCCTGTACACGTCAAAGTGTCCTTCCTCATGTGTGCAGGGAAAAGTTTCTTTCTCTTTAGAGAAACATTAATGTAAAATATTAGCAGCAACATTTACTACATTTTAATAGTAAAGTACTCATAATGCAGAAAGGCCCCTTACAGATTGTTATAATATATATTTTTAATATTGGTTTAGTATTATTGATGCATTCATGTGATGTGTAAGCAGCACTGTAATGTTGTAGAAGGTCAAGGTGGAATTAATTCTAACTATGTATATAGTTAGGCTATTTAATATGCAACATTTTTATATGTAAACTCTTAATCTATAAAGCTGTTAAATGCATGTAGTGTAATTAAATTACAATATTTCCTCTGAAATACAGGGCTGTAGCAATTGAGAACACCAAGATCATGTCCTAGGTAATCTTTCTGGGTATTTGGGGTTTAATGACATGAAGAGAAGTTCAATTATATGATTACACACACATTACACGCACTGGGGTTTTTAAGACTTCTTCTGGTACTTTGGGACTAAATCTCTTTAAATTTAAAGAGGTTTTGGGTCCAAAATAACTAAATTAAAATTATAGCTCCTGTGCAGCAGTGAGTCAGGGCCTGGCTAATAGCTAAACTAAATGAACCTATGGAGAAATGTGCAGAAAGGGCATTTTGAGCAGCAAGAGGAAGAAGAAGAGGAGGATTAGGAAGAAGAAGAGGAGAAAGAGGAAACGGGGGAAGAGGAGAAGGCAAATGACAAATACAGGAGGATCCATCAGCAGAACTGTCCAGACCAAAATTATCATTAAACCTTGAAGTCATGTGTCTCTAATTCAAACAGCAATGCCTGAGTAGGTATAAGATGTTCGTTCAACATCACCCGGGTCTTGAAATCACAACATTTGCCACCAATGGCACGTCATGATCATGTTGAGCTACCTGCCAAGTGAGAAACCATAGATGGCTTTACACTATGAGTTAGGCAATCACCAGGGTAAAAAAAAAACAATTCAGTTATCGTGACAAATTTCTGAGAATTTGTGTACTTCATGTAGACAACATAGAGATGTCTGTACATTGTTTTTAGCAAGATTGATTGCTCCATAAGTGACAAACTGATGTTTAAAGATGCTCTATTTCCATTGACTGCAATAGTTTACATGGTGATATCAAAATACTGTAAAAAATTCTGTTTTTTAGATACACTTCTGAAATTTACCACACTACATCTACCATGACATCAAAATGTTGTCATTTATTTTCATAAACATTGGAGATTTATTTAGCGAGAATTTGCAGTAGCTGTTTACAGTAAAACATTTTGATGCAATGTGGGTTTTGCATCAGTTTTTGATAATTCAACAATCTGTCTTGATAGTTTGTGGAGGACAGTATGAAGATGCAGTGTAGCAAGTTGGTTGTCAATTGAGCAGAAAATATTGGAGGAGATGGGTTTAATTAGTTTTATAGTTTCTGAGAAAAACAGAGTGATGGACTTAATAATTCCTGCCAGCTCGAAGCATCTGAACATTTCTGCTCACTTGGGCCTACATTTTGTGGTAGCCCAAAAGACTGATTTGTTATGAATTTTCAAAGTTTTAAACTTTAGACGGTTGCTGTAGCACTACCATCTGGACTATTAGCCCACAATGCCACTTGAGGAAGTTTGGCATAGGACTGGACCTATGTGCAAAGTTTTGTTTATTTTCATGCATGGGAAGGCAGATTTCCTTTTAAGAAGAAGAAGAACATTGGCAAATACAAGAGGGGCCAGCAGCACATCTGATATTATGTTGATTATGGTGTAGGTCATATCATGTTATAATATATAGTGACTGCTACAAAAAAGGAGTAATTGTGGAAAAAATATGATTTTCTCTTAATGTGGAGCCAATTTGGAGTCAAAGGAGTAATGCTAAAAAGCATTTAGGATTCTTTACCAGAATTACAAACCTGCCAGTATAGAGAAGGCTTTGAAACAACATTAGACCATAATGTAGGGGGATAACATTTGCAAAAATATATAATTGAACAGTTAAACGAATACATAAATGCAAAATGTTGTGATATTTTTTAAATACTCCAAACATTTTACAGGGTTTGGTTGGCGGCTAGTCTGTTCTCAGGTGGATGGGGTTCTGCTGGGGGTCGCTGGACTCATGACCTCAGTATTTCTAAAATCCTGGCTATGGCCCTGCTGAAATGTGGTGAGGAAGAAGTATAAAGTAGCATAACATGGAAATATAAGTACCATGAAATTATACTTAAGTACAGTATTTGAGTAAATGCACTTAGTTATTTTTCACCATAAACTCAAATTAGTTCCAGGTCACTGGATGTTGTATGGAAATTAAGTAAAATAAATGGCTGTGGTAAAGGTGGTAAAACATTTGAAACTGTATAGTACCCTTTGCAAAATGGTCAACAGTAATGTAAAATACACATCATTTGTAGCATATGGTCTAAAACTTAACAAAACAATGGTATGATCCTTTGAGTTCTCATTACTGCAAATAGCCAGTGTAGTCTCTTACAGTATATTTTTTCACTTCATGTACACACACAACATCATGTACAATGTGGGTACTCTTGCACTCAGTGGAATATGCTATAAATAAGAACCACAGGCCTCAGGAAAATGGACCTCCACTGTTCTTTTTTTCAAAGGTTTCTATTTTACTCCTCATTGTTGAATTTCAAACTGCCTCAAGGTCAGCAGTGTGTTTCTGCAGCTCTTCTCTTACAGCAGCAGCAGCAGCAGCATCTCACCAAATGAGCTGGCACCATGCTGCCTGACACTGTGAACTCCACCTGCTTATCTCCACCTGTGGATGACTGATGTGTTGTTTTTTATACTTCTTAGGCTGTCTCTCACTCATACACCCACGAATGTCGCTGCCTATGCTGCACAAGTCAGATCACTGCCTTTCAGTTGTTCCCTTTTTATCTCTTTTCCTTCCTTCAGCTGCTAGTTCCATGCACTGACAGACAAAGGTTACATGCAAGTGTTCACATATCATTTGCATTACATTTTAGATAAGGTCTGCTGAATCCCTAAACCTATATATGGCCTTGTTTCTGTGCTAATGCCAGTGTGGAGATTACAGCACAGTGGGAGCAGAGAGAGGCCCTGCATTTCTCCCCTAGGAGTTGTTGTCAGTTCTTTAGTGCACATCATAATGAAGGTTTGTGATAGTGTGTGACGGTGTTATCAAAGATCGTTTTTCTCTCGAGAGACAGAGAGGAAGCAGCTCCAAACACAGTGTCAATCACAGGGGCACTGTGTCTTGGGAGACTGAGGGGGAGGGGGGTAGTATGATTATCTTTCACAGCTCCCACCCATATCTCCACTCACCACATCTGCCCAATCTACTCTCTCTCTCTCAGTTGCTTTCTTCTTCAGTCTACATGAAACCTCTGAGTTGAATCCACAGTTCATGAAAATTGCAATTACTGCACTGCTGTCATGTCTGAAGCCACTGCACAGCTTCAGAACCAAGACGCTTCTCACAGTCTCTGAGTACAGTTTATTTAAAGCAGGTATGACCCCACTCAGATTAAAAGGGACACTTATTCAACTGCCTACGAGTTTTAAGATGGTACACAAGGGGAGAGATGCTCAAATCTGCAGGACATGGTTAGCGTAGCTTTGCTCTGTGAAATAATACGCCCACCAACACCTCTGGTGCTCACTAATTAACAAATTGTATCTAAAATTGTTTAATCTGTATACAAACAGGAATGTAAAAAAAAATTTAGTCGTAGTCTTGCGGGGAGTTCTGCGCTCAAACTATTTCATGTCGAACAGTTCACAGTGCAGCCCTTCTGCAGGTGTAGAGCAGCAGATTAAAGAACCATTCTGGTGATTTTGCATGTTTTAGTCCATTAATTATGTCTTGTGCGTGCTTAACATTACATTTTCTAAAACATATCATCGGTCTTTAAAGGGAAACTCCAGTATTTTTAAACCTGGGCCCTATTTTTATAAATTTTGGGGTCTAAATGATTAATAGTTACCAAAAGTTTTGGAATTGGTCCAGTAGATCACCTCCACCGGCATCTGCAAACAGGCTGCAACATATTCCTTTGGGGTAATTGCGCCCATGAAAAGTGCGTCCACTAAAAGTGCTTGTTTTTGTCACTGACAGACTCAGATTGTTATTCGAAGTGCCTGACAACATTATGGAAAGGATCCCTACAGAGACAGACCTTTTGTTAAAGAGTAAGATCCTTTTGTCTTCCTACAACAACTCAACCTCTCGTGAGATTTCAGAGCGAGACTTTCTGTTTCTGGTTAAACAAAAAGGATCTTATCCCAGAATTTGTAAAAATAGAGCCCAGGTTTAAAAATACCGGAGTTTCCCTTTAAATTAATTTTCTACTTTCCAGGCGTCCACTGATATTAGTTCATTTCAGTAATGCTATGAAAATCAACTTCAACTTTAAAAATGAGAAATTATTATTATTAGACATTATTAACATATTAGATAGGTATTCTGTCACCCTGAAAACGAGTCCATTTTATTTGTCAGGGTTTTTTTTCTGTCAAAGATGCATTATTGTTTTCCTTTGAAGTTGTAGTTCTGTGAAGGGTCACTTCAGCTTGGTTGTGAAAGTCAGTATGTGATGTGACATGGTATGTACAGTATGTTGCATATGTATGTGGTTTAGAAATTTACCAAATTATCAGTTTAAAGTCCAAACTTTTTATGCATTTGTTTGTTTTTGAGATTTAGTTTACATGCATGTTCCATCAGTGGTTCCTCTTGTCATCAAACAAGGAACCTCATTGCTGATACAGCACTTCAACCTACAGTACTACACTCAGTGCTCAAATCCAGGCCTGTAGGTGGATTCTTTATGACACAAATCTGAGGATCTTATATTCTGTGGGCTTCAGTTAACTCAGTTTATCCCAGTGCATGCAAAGAGCTCATTGAGGTTATCTTGAATTGTATTTGGTTCATAAAATCTCTTTTCTCTCTCATTTCCAGCAAATTCAAGTCTCCCACAAACATCCATCTTTCTGACATTCCTTATTGATAACGTGGCTTTATTGTAGCCACAAAGAGCAGTGGGAGCACTGTGGTACAAGAAAGGGTCTCCCATTCTTTACTTGATTGAATTTCTAGGTTTTAGAAATGTACACATTACTCTTAAAAATGTGCAATGATGCCAATCAGCCACATATATGTTCATAGATAAAGTCAAAGAGTCAGGTTTCATTTAGCCTCCAGGTACCTTAACTGCTCCCCAGAGGGAAAAAAAAAGGAAAAAAGTTGAAGAGAGGAAACCGATCAAATTCAGTTTTTGTGCGCCTGTTCTCTCTGTGTCTGAGGCTGAGCTGAATGAAACTATGCGAGCATGAAATTCCCTAATGGAAGCCGTCTGTTTTCAATCTTGACTGTTTCTTAAAGAGCTACAGATAAGAGCCACGAGTAGTAAAGCTACAGTTTCAGTCTGTAAGAGCTACAAAGAGAAAGGAAAACTGTCACTGTGATGAACACAAGAGCCACATGGTTTTACTGGTTCAAATCAACTGGTGTTCATATCTTAGTGGTTTCATAGACTTCATGGGTTCACAGTAACCGGGGAGGTTGTGAGGGGTAACAATGAAGAATATCAAACATTTGATATTTCAGTCACTTATAAGTTTAATCATCTAAAATACAGTAATCCAAAACTTACACTACTTAGCGTAACAGAAACTCAATACATGACAGTAAACAAATGGTTTAAAACGTGCCTTCTTGCTTGTTATCAAACCTGCGGTGTGTTTTTTTATTACAGATATTGGTCCTCAGTACTCAGCCAGTACTTGTGCCTGCAAAGAACCCATTATCCATAACAACTACTTAATTCAGAACTAATTCAGATTGCAAGCTGTGGTTGTGTGGCTGTTGATTCATGTGCTCTTATTTTGTTATACCTCTGTTAATGTGTTGTATGTGATGATGTACTGCTTGCTTTAACACTTCTATTATGTTTCCACTTTTGTGTTGTCTGAAATACTGTTTACCTTTTCCTCCCTGAAATCTTCCTCATTTAGGGTCATGACTCTATGTGTAATATGTGGACACACTGATGTGTTATGGAATGTCTGTACTGAATTTGTATACTACGATGATGTTTCCAGGTCAGTTTTACCTGGATGCTTTCATTTATGTAAACTAAAAATGCATCTGTAATGTATATTGTTGTTATAACTTTTTTATTGTGTTGACTGGTTCTGATTGGGCCGATATGAAACATGCTCCTGCATGTAGGCAGATGTGTACTGTTGGTCGTTCTGAGATTTTGGCAGATCTTTTCATACTTGTACGTTGTGTGACGTACTACTTGTGTACCACTTGTGTTTTTTTCCTTCTCAGTTTTGAACCTGCCTTGCGACTGGAGTTGGATCAACCCATCAGCTTTTTTTTTTCTATCTACCATTACATCATAATTAATACACAGATCTAAGTTGTATACAATAGGTGAAAAAAGGTGTTATTTAGTCTTTAAACCACACAAGGATCCTTGTTATTGCATAAATGTCATTGAGGATTTCCCTCATCAGTGCTTCATAACAAGTGCTGGGACTACAGGGAACTGTCTGTGAGGTAATTGAACCCAGAGTTCCATTTCCTCCAGTGAGTGCTCTGTGGTGGAGCAGAGACAGGCATAGCGTCCTAATGGGAAACACAGACCTGGGTATAAATATCCATACTGCAGCACTCTCTGTTGTGTGTGTGTGTGTGTGTGTGTGTGTGTGTGTTACCAAAGGGGAGGAGCAGGGGGGTTTATGCCAGCACACTCAAGGCTATGGCGAGGGTAATGAGAACCATGTTGGTGGGGGTTAGACCTTGCTAAATGACTCATTCCATAACAATGCTCCATACCGAAAATGGAGTGTGGGATCATACATGTGATCTCACAGCAGTCTGTTCACATCTGTATCAAGCTTTGTGTTTAATCTTTTACAATGTGATCAGCTTTTACAACTGTGACCAAAAAAACAGAATACGTTGCTGTAGAAAGTATGCATATACAGTGGCATGTCATTTATTGACATATTCATATAGTGTGGTATCTAGGTATACTTTGATTTTCAAAGGCTGCATATTTTTACCTTGTCTCATATCCATAGTTTATCAACACATCTCAACTCCTGGAACCAGTACATCACTAGTGGTTTAGTCAGTGCATTGGCAGTAGTTATGTACAGTATGGAAAGTATTATTCCCATCCCCAATTTTCTCAGCTGTCCATTGATTTGAACCAACAACCTTCCAGACACAGATTTCTTTTCTAGTATCTTTATAATGTGTTAGAGCCTAACTAGTGTTTTTGTAAAGGGGATCAAGTGCGTTTTTAATTCAGTATAGAGGGCCAGTGGACAACAGTACAGCCGTAGTGATTCTAGGTGTGCAACCTGGGCCTGAGTGAGGACCCAAATACAGACAGGAGGGCTGGTTTATAAAAAATAATAATAAAAAAAGATTTACTGCAGAAAGCAGCAGAAGTAATAAACAAGGATGTCAGTCCTGTACCCTCAAAGCTCATCTCAGCATTATTGTCCATATTTTCATTGAAACAAATGCTTCCCTGTAAAGCAAAAAGGGTCAGTAGTAATACTGCTGATCTCACTGAGAATCAACAGTCATGTCTGAAGTTCTGTGCAGTATCCAGCAGCTTTCAGATCTTTGTCAGTTTTCGGATTATGGTTCAGTCCCTCCAGCTCTCACCAACACCCAAACAGCCCAGTGTGAAATGGAAAATGAGAAAGCCAGGTAAATAAGTGACTGTTAAAGACAGTCAAACATCCAACAAGTAAAACAGACAGAGATGAGGAGCTGGTGGGCCAAACTGAAGCTAAAATAAAAGAATAAGGAAGAAATAATATTGGACTTACATTTTTCATGTGGCCAAATAGTGGACTCCAATGGGATGCCTATGTTGTACTTTTTCTGCTGGAGATGTAAGCAGCCAATTGTTTGCTATCATATTTTCTATAAAACATGATACACAAGACTCATTGCTTTGATATTGAGTTTTTTGTGTCTTTTCTGCGCTCTAGATGTCAAAACCACTTAATCAGTCTTTGAATTCATGGGTAGCTGATTAGCAAATGAGGAACAGCTGGGCAGGACACAGCAACAGGGAGAGATGCTGATGAGGTGCACATGTGCAGACAAAGAGCATACAGTGCTACCTGGTTGACACACAGGAAACAGCAGAGTCTTCTATACATTTGTTCCATTTAAGTGACACTGTTACAGGATGATGGCACATTGAATTTGCCATCTTTTCCCAAGATTCTCTTGAGTCAGTTGCTTAAAGACATCATCATTGGGCATCCTCACCACATATCTATTCGATGTGTGGTCTATTTTTTCCACGTGACACGCCCAGTGCTCAGCAAAAATAGACAGTGAAAATGATATGTTGATTGTCCTACTGACATCAAAGCAGCAACATTCACACCTTTCACTACAGTTTCAATGTCTACATCTGTAGAATATGTCACAGACATGAAAAAAATATAAATATTCTTTTTTTAACTCCCCAGTTACAATTGAGCACAAGCCTCTCAACCGTTTTCTGTCTAAACTAAATATAAATGAAATTTATAATCAAATGAAATGAAAAAAATATATTATTGATGGCCATTATCAAAGGCAAACTCAATGTGGAAAGATAGGGCTGGCAGCAGCAGCGCCGCAGCAGCCACGCTGTCTGTGTGGACACCACATGCATGCTGAAATACGTACCTTCATCTTCTCTGTATTATTTCAGGTACAATTCATTAGTCACGTTTTTATTTGTAGTTTATATTCTCCCAAAAACATGCTAGGATTGAGCATCAATCAGAACAGCAAAGCACAGCACTCCTTGTAGTGAAGATGCAAATACGTGTGTGTGTGTGTGTGTGTGTGTGTGTGTGTGTGTGTGTGTGCACTGTTAATGACTGCATTCTAATAGACCTCAATAATGTTGATAGTATATAGCATCTCTGCAAACTGAGATTCAACACAACCTTGTGCACCAGCCTGAGATGAGATGAGGGCAAAGCCTGCCTCCTTCAAAAAGCTTTATCTCTCAGATATGATTTTTGGCTGAGCAGGAAGAACTTGGATGGAGGGAGATGGATTGTGTGGGTATTAACACTGTGTGAGGCCTGAGCAGGAAACTCTGCCAGAGTGTGGCTGGCAGCTTCATCACAGGCTTGGGAAGTAAACAATCTGCAGTGTGACTGTTGTGATTTATACAGAACAGCTGTCAAGGGGGGTCGAATCATAGCACAAGTAGCAGTCAGTGACTTTCAGTAAACAAAGACCTATTTATTTTGTTGTGTCTTCTCTATTGGAGATGGGTGTGCTTTTTGATGATCCCCAAATACTGTAGCCCTTCTCTATGCTGGGTAGTGAAATAAAGGGAGAGTTGGAAAGAGAGACTTCAGAGGGGAAGAAAAGAGAGGGAGAGAGCAAGACGTGGAATCCCAGGCCGGCACCAGCCTTTATTAGTGGCGTCCCAGTAATATAACCACCTCTCAGAGGACAGCCATAGAATTTCCTGTTCCTTCCAAATCTCGGCCAAAAATGAGGCCATCATTACCTCTGGTGAGGAGAAACCCTGCCGCAGCCCATAGAGAGGAGAGAGAAAAACACAGATTGAGCCAGGTTGGCTTCACACCAGACCTGCAGCCCTGCAGCACAGGCAAGGAGCTCTACATTTCTTTAGCACTGTACCTCGATAGTTTTTTCCATGCTGCCTCTTCTTTTTCAGTCCAAATATTTAATGCCTCAATTTCCCTTTGTCTGCATACTATGTTCATTTGCACCCAGTCTGTTATTTTGTGGGTGCACACAGGTATTTCCTAGAAATTTAAGAGTTTTCTCAATTCAGATTGAGCCCTTTGAGACACTCTAAGGCACTTAAGAGAACTGGAGTAAATGAGCTGAAACCATAGTAGGAAATGGTTTCACTGGCTAGCTGAAGTTTAGGCCAGACCAGAATCTACATTTGAGAGAGTAGTGGCAATAGTAACCAATGAAAACTGGTTACCACCAGTTGGTTAACTGTATTTGAACTACAAGGAATACATTTGGCACTTACCATTTCAGTTTTTAATTATGCTTTACCAAACAAATTTACTGTAAAATTATCAAATGATCACAAGGTAAACAGACGATCTGGCGCATTCGGGGCCCCTGAAGGTTCTGGGGCCAGTCTGGGGGCAGTTGCCGATCTGCCCAGTTGGTAATCCAGCCTTGTTAGTGATAGCGGCTTTCCAACAAGTCCTCCAACTTAAACAACAACAAAACAAGTTCACAAATATATTCTCATCACATGGTCCAACTTGAAGTGTTCAACCGCATCTCATGGCCTTCTTTAGCGGATGGAGCTGCTAAGATCTCATGTAGATGATTTAGTTGTTATTGTTCGACCTAATTATTGAATTTGCATCACATGATAAGTAGTCAATTATAAGTAGCCATATATGGGGGAGATGATGAACCCCTTTGTCTGTTCAAATATGGTCTCTGGCGTTTTAGGTTTAGGTGTTGATGTGGTTTGTGGTCAGTGCTCCACGTGACTCTCGTTCGATGCCCAGCCACGTAAGGGAGTCCCACTGGGATGCTTCTGGTTGTCCCCATCGAGTTAGCAGTGTCTGTCCTGCTCTTAATTTAGGGTGGGATTCTCATCATCCACTCCTTTATACCCGTTGCCCTCTCTCTATCCTCTTCTTCACTCATAAGATGTTTTGCTTGGTGCACCAAGGTCCACCCCACTGGTCTTTTATGTTGTCAGTGGTGGGTGGAGTTAAAATTAAGGTACTGGTCTGTGTGAGTGGGTTTCAGATTTGACCTGTACAGCTAACAGACCAGTTTGACTGACTGACCTGTCTTGACATCACATGCATACTCCGTATATACAGTATATTTTTGTAACTTCAATGTTGAAGAAAACACACACTTAAATTCCAGACTGTCAGACATTACCTGTCCCCACCTCTAACTAATTCTACATCCTCTAAAATGAAAGTACATGTGCCTTTCCCCACGAGACCCCTTTCTCAACACATCTCAGCAACAAAACACAGGCTACAAATAGATATAGTAGCAAGAGCAAACAGACAGACTATGGATGTAGCTATAAAAATGTCACCAAACTAGACATGTCATACCTTCTAGAGAGCATCAGTCTAGCAGTGAGGACAATATCCTGAATATCTAAAACGTATGTTTTGGAGGTACTGAGAAGTTCCACTGTGGATGGAACAGTTTGCAATAACAATAGTTCAGTCAGACAACTCACGTTTGAAATGTTTATTATAGCAGCAGAACATAGTCAGAGTTTGGCATCTAGGCTCAGACTTCATCACTCCCCGCAGATATGTTTACATAGAGATATTGGGGAGTGATGAACAATATCTTAAACCCCCCAGCTGGAGCCTGCAGGTGGATGCTGGGGTGGTGGTGGGGCTGAAAGAACAAGCGGCAATACTGAAGCAGGGCAGCAGTGGCATTGAATTTAACTATAGCTTCAATCAAGTGTTGGAACAATCAGATATAGTGTATCATACAATTTATAAATTTAAAGAAACTTTAAACTCTATTTGGAAATTTAGGGGGACAATCAAGAGTTTAAGAAGTTACATATTTACATGAGCAAGATGCCTCTAAACTCTTGATTTTTAGTGGTTTTTGTTTCCCTGTATATGAGCATCCTGTGTTGGTGTGGGGGTGTCCTATGCAGTATTTGTTGTTGTTAAGCTTATCATGAATCGATGAGTGTTGCGTTTGTTTGGAGCACAGGCCCAGAGGCTCTGCACACTCACAATGACAGGAAACTCATTCATCCATCTCCTGCTGAAACCTGGGCCACTGGCACAATACCACAGCCCAAATCTCTGCACTCACTCAACCAGCCAATTACCCATATATCTAGATTAGACCATTTATAAAGACAAGGAACTCTGAATCAAACTGTGCCAGCACTATTTCCTCTCATTATCCAGTTGTAAAATGAGCCTGTTCATTTGATATTTTTCTGCCCGAGGGTCAGGGGATCTTTCCAGGTTTTTCTAGCCAGTTAAAGCTCTAAAGCTCTAAACTGTGGCTGTGGCATTCTTCCAGATTCATGAGTAAACGACCTGCACACCATGCACAATAATACCTCAAAAATGCCCAATGGAAACACCCACTGGGTAAGCAGTTATAAAAATATCCAGGGTTCTGGCCAGGCCCTAAGCTTTAAGGTGTCCTACTGTTTAAATTCCAGCAAAGCACGTTAGCATAATGTTCATGATAATTACAATCATTTTTATACTTGCATTTCCTCATAATATATACCTAGTCATTCTGGTAACCCTTTGACCTTTCCTCTAGCACCACCATTTTTACTATGACGAGCAAAATTGTAAGTATGTTATGGCTCCACAAATCACTTTTAATGAACATTGCAATCTCTAGTGGGTTTCTAATCCTGTTTCATATAAACATTTTGCTTGCCTTATTTTTCTTTCTTTCTGTAATGTAGTGTTATACAGCCTGTAACAGAGTGTGAATGCACTCAGGAACTACTTTACTGACTTGGTGAATGTATGCATGGACAAATCACATTAGAAAATTCTTGCCAAGAAAATTAGTTTGGGTTTTTGATATAGCTCAACGCAGAAAATACATTATGCACATTATAACCATTTTCCCAGCGTCTTTCTTCTGTCATTAAATGGTTACTGGATGTGGACTGTTGAGACTCCCTGCCCTGCCCCTAGAGCAAACACATGCTGAAGCTGAAATCTTAATGATTTAGACTGTATTTGAACCAGCCACGACCACTGCTTTAAAGCAATTTCTCATAGTCCATTTTAATTAACCAAGGAGCTGGGCCACTGCTGCATGCAGTGTTATGGCAAAGCTGCTTGAACTGTAAACCACGCTGGCAGGATTTGGGTTTCCCTGCTTCCTGGATTCAATTATGTTCTCCAAAAACTCTCACAGCAGCCACACATTTCCAACCCTGGTTGGTGTGTGTGAAAACAGCAAATTCAGTACAGCTGAAATACTGTGTGTTGGTCAGGACTAGGAAATTATTGGAAATTATTATTATTAATTATTTATGATCTATTCATTTACAGTATATGTAATGCTACAACATTCAGGTTGTATTTAAAATTAAGTAACTTTACTTAATAAGACAGGGAAAGTGCAAATAATTACAAAAGGTTTTGCTGCAGGATGCTGCAGTTGTTGCTGCTCCTTAAAATTGGCGTTCCCTTCCTATCCCTATCAGTCTTTGAGTGTTTTAAGAATATAGAGAAGAATTGAGGGTTAATTGTTACATCAGCAATAGTATATCATTGCCTTGTGGTTTCTCTCTCTTAAGGCCATTTAGCAGGAGATGAATAGATGGGTTTTGGGCTGTTGGTGGATGAATCCAAACTGCGCAGATGAAATTGTATACCTGCGACAAGTCCCTTAATGGAGGATGGCTGCATTTTGCAGGATTAAAAACAGTGAACTATAAAGGCACATATCATGGGAATATTGACAGGCAAAATAGCTACAGAGAAGGTGGCACAAAAGGAGGTGAGGGAGGCAGGTCAAGCTAGATGGCACTGCCTCCGGGCACAGTTGGGGAAATTTCTGAAATTCAAACGGGACAAAGAATCAGCAATTTTATTATCCAAACCTGGAATATGAGCTGCTCGAATAATGAAGTTACCCAACACAGATAACCACGTAAGGCGCCTAACAAATCTGTTAATTAATGGAACTGAGGAGCATCCTTTGTTAACGATATTGACAGCAGCTTCATTGTCACAAAAAAAACAGGATTTGTTTCCTTGACCAGTTTTTACCCCACAGAAGACACGCTATAACAATTGGGTTCATTTCCATTAGAGCAGTAGAAGAAGCATTAGGTGGCAAGGATGACAGTTCTTTAGGCCATACATCGGCAAATCACTGATTATTGAAAAGAAAACTTAATAGCTAATGGAGATTCTAGGTCCTTGTGATGGAAATCAGGAAGCTGGTTAACTTGTGATTGAAGAAGTTTCAGGAGACCAGGATGTCTTATGTGAAGCATTTATTGAAGCTTTATCAAGGAGAATAGAGACTAGCAGTACAAGTGAACACTGTGTACTGTGAATTTTGAGAGAGTATTTTATTCCTCACCCAGCTGAAGATGTGAGAAGATTCTATTGGGTATTGGATTCCAAACAATAAACTATGCTTACCTAAGTTAACAAAGTCATGTTGTATGTTACTTCACGTCATATTTAGTGCATATCCCAGAGACAAAGAGGAGACAGTATGTCAATGTGGAGTCTGGGGCATAACGACATCTACCTCCAGTGATCTGGTCTCCTGTGAGATGGAGCCAGTTATCCTTGGAGACACAGAGCTGAACAATTGCTCTGAGGAGACAGCATATGACCTATTACTTTTAGGTTTACAAATGACCCAAATGTGACCTGGGGAACCACTGTGTCCTATTACCTTTAGCCTAAAGAAGGAAAATTCCCTCACAGTTCTCATTATAAAAGAATGAGATGCCATTCCATTTGTCACACAGAAGAGACCAGAACTGGAGCTCTGCTCTGCAGCCTGCGTCCAAGCTCACCTTATCATGGGGTTTCTCTATAGTTTTGGAGAGTTCGAGAAGCCTGGATGTAAAGGAGCGTCCCTGGTGAATAATACGCATTGCAAAATTAAGGTGCCCAAGCAAAGAAAGCAATTCTGTTTTTGAAATCGCTACTGCCTCCTGCGCTTTTCTCATGACCTCTCTGATGTGATTACTTTTTTCGAGAGGCAGGGAGGCTTGCATCAGGTCTTGCATCTAAGGTGATGCCTAGAAACTCTATAGCAGTGGTTCTCAAAGTTATTACTCACACACACACACACACACACACACACACACACACTCTGTTTAGGCTACTCATTGTCGCAATTAATGTCAAATCTCTTTTGATTTGGCCAGAAGACAACCAAGGCAGAAAAAAAAAATGAAACCGAGGCAGACACAGCTCAGACACTTAGTCCATACTTATTTCTGACTCAGACATATTTTCACAGCTACATTTACACTAGTTGTAGAAATCGTGTACTAGAGAAAACGAGACACATTCTGTATTTGCGATTTAGGACTGATAGCAAATTCTCTGGTGTAACGTTACTGCGTGAACTCGGCAGCAGCAACACACAGCACTCTTTCCTGCAGTTAATGTCGCCATGACAACAATGTCAACGATAGGGAAATAAGCCACATTAAAACCACATTCATCTGGAAGATCGCTGTGAACGATCTCCAGCTACACTGTATATTCAACATCACTAACAATTTATTGATCAATATTGTATGTATGTATTGTAATTAAGGCGCTATGAAATTTGGCAAATTGGGTGCATAGAAGGGAATCAACTGAGCCATCAGCTGATGCGGGCTGGCTTTAAGGTCAGCTGCCATCAGCTGATGTAGCTGGGATTGTGAGCTGAGCTTGACTTTGTGGCCCCTCTGAACTAACACTGTGCTCAATAAGTTAATATTAATTATTAATAATATTATAAACTTCTGGCTTTTTAAAAAAAGTGATACCAAAAAGGGTATTTTTTGTTTTTTTGCACTAGAGTTACACAGACATTCAGTATAAGCGCTTGCTGGAACCCTCAGACTCCTGACTGTGCCACCTCCTAATAGTCCATGCACCTCATTCAGATGACCTGAAAATGCCTCAATATTACTAATACATTCAGCCCAAGTGCCGACCTGAGCTGGGTGTATTTGCTTAATCCTGTTAATCTAGTTGATAGCGCTGCAGGGAGGGGCCCAGAGGTGCTGTGGGAGACCCTGATTGGGTGTGATGTCATCTTTTTCTGCTGCTTAACTGGGCTTTGCCTTTAAGTGCTTTCCAGTATGTTTGGAGATCAAAAGCCACACTCACCAGAGCAGCTTTAATCACCTCCTCTGCTAGGGGCAGGTGTGTGTGTCAGTGTGTGTGTGGTATTGGTTGTGTGGTACGGATATGCAAAGGGTTGCTGGCATTTCCAAAGATAGCCAGGCTGACATTTCTATTGACTTTGATGTTGATAATCCCTCACAAGTTCCCCAAAGCTAACTGATATTTAATGTGTGCATGTGTGTGTGTGTGTGAGTGTGTGTGTACGCAGTCATAAAGTATGTGTATTTACTAGCAGGTTGTTGGGTCAGAATCAACGTTATCAGTGTTTACCTATGAAAATGTTCCAGATTGGAAAGTAAACAGGTTTTTTTTTCATGAGATTCAAAATCCAGAGTAACATCAAGGATTTTTTTACCTTCTTTGATCCTCATGATTTCCCCACAGACAAATCACAGTTAAAGGGCATGACATCACAGTTTAAAGGGCACGCTAATGCTGCGTTTATTTTCCGTCAGACTTGGATGTCAAAAGTGGAAAACACCTCCTTAGGATCTGTGTATTTAAGCTGTCAAGGTGGAGAAATGTAAAGGTAATATTTGTTTACCTTTTACTATGTGGGCAGATGTCTGTTTGACGTCATACTAGGAACTGCCATTTGACAAACCTGACCTCTTGACGAGGAAATGTTTTCTTTGTATTGCATAGACAAGCTTATAATCACTATTATCAACCAGTCATAAATATCATCAATATTCACCTCCCTTTTGTCTTCTTTGCTGCCTTTTCTACTTTTTTCACACCTGTATCAAAGTCAGTTGAATCATGCATTGCCAAAAGTTTAAGTTGTTTCACTCTTCACGTTATGCTGTTTTCAGTAAATGCATGTCTTGGTATGCAGTGGGACTGGTTTGAACATACTGGCATTATCAGCCAGAAGGGAAGCAAGCTGCCACTTAGAGTAATGAGACTAAGTTAAACAATTGTAAATGTGCCAGTCTTAAAGGGTTAGTTTGGATTTTTGAAGTGGGGTTGTATGAGGTACTTAACCATAGTTAGTGTATTACCTGTAGTAGATGGCGGTTGGCAAGCGCCCACTTAAGCAGATAAGCAGACAGGAGTACCAGCATGGAAGCTAAGCAATGTACTGCCGTATTTTAGCCACCTACCAAATGGCCCACCTAAAAAATCTATATCAGTTTAAGTGTATGCTATACTTAGAATATTTTCATCGCTTTACCTTGCCGTCAGCACGCACCATCTTTGAAATCTTTGGAAAAGTGAAGTTTGATTTCAGTCTGATCTCGCAACAGCACTTTCTGACCCAAACAGCTGACCTGCGGCATAATACAGTGCATATATATATATATATACATATATATAATTTGCTTTCTTTCCAACAAAGAGATATCAATCTCATAATAGTGCGTTAAGTACGGCGCTGGAGTCAAGCTGTGATTAGCCTAGCTTAGCATAGAGATTGGAAGCAGGGGGAAACAGCTAGACTGGCTCTGTCCGATGTGAAAAAACACTCCTAACAACACCTCTAAAGTTCACTAATTAACACATTATATCTCATCAAACAAATGTAACAGCGACTATTTGTGGTTTTAAGGTTTATGCTGGTACTATTTACTGATAAACAACAGCCGGGTGCAGTGACTTTATGCAGTTTCCCAGACTCCTGTTGTCACAGTGAAGTTACCAGGTTTGGTACCATTGTGCCTGTTCAGAGACCAAAACCAAAACCAGTGCTCACTGACTGTATCTATACATGGAGACGCTGCACAGAAGTGCAGAACAGATGGATAAACTGTTGTTTGTCAAGAAATAGTTCCAGCACGTAACTCTTTCTAAAACCAGAAATTGTTTTTTTAACTTGTTTGTGAATGATTTAAATAAACCAGATATTATATGAGCTTTAGAGGTGTTGGTAGGTATTTTTTTTATTCTAGAGAGAGCCAGGCTAGCTGTTTCTCCCTGCTTCCAGTCTTTATGCTGAGCTAGGCTAACCACATCCTGACTCCAGCTCTGTATGCTCTCACCTATCCGTGCACACACATGAGATTGATACCATATTGCCCTTGGAAATAAAGCAAATAAGTGTATTTGCCAAAATGTTGAAATATTCCTTGAATTATATAGTGGTAAATATGCTCAATAATATAAGCATGTAAGCAGAATCAACTATTCTAAACAGTACAGACAAAAAAAAGAGCATACAAAGGGAAGACATCAACACATTCAAGCCATCGCAAAAACAATGATAAAATTATTACTTTTATCATAAAGACTACTGAAATTTAAACCAGAGCATGTCCAGTTGGTATATTTCACTTGGAGGAATAACTGGAAGATGCCTCAAGTAAAAGTGGTTGTCTTTACATTTGTGTGACAGCAAACCCACATGCCCGATGAGCCTCATCCAGTTCATGTTTACTTTGTAAAATGATGACATCCTCCTTCCACACAGAGCTGTGTTTGTCTCTGTCAGAGGTTAATGGAACTGTGTCATTAGCCCTGCAGGGGAACGAGGGGCCAAAGACTTGAGAGGTCTGTCTCTGTCACTGTCTGAGTACCAGACAGTATATCTGATCATCTGACAGGGACAGTAATGACGTCCTGTTCAGAAAATGCAGTCCTTTTCACCAGCCTCCATTATCCCTGCATCACTGCAGCTGTGCTAGTCCTAGCAGGAAGACTGCACACTGCATTGCTAGCTCTCTATAAACGAGGGACATGCAGGGTGTAGTGGTGGATCAAGAATCTTTGGCCTCTTGGGCTGACCTCTGGACAAAAAGAGTCTTTTTCTTTTTTCTTTTTTTTTTTGCTCTACCCTGTTTGCAATATTCACATTGTTCTGAGAAAACAAAATAATGTAAAGAGACTGATTGTAAACATATATAAAGAATGGATCCAGGAGGACGCCGAGCAAATGATAGGACCTGAGACACAATACCTCCTCTCCACCATGGGGAGGCACTAAACACTAAAGCTGAGAAAAAATGGCACTCTGCACTTCTTTTTCAATTTTCTTGCCATTTTCACCTATTGATTATTTAATTGAACCATTGGCAGGAATGTGTATTGCATCATCCGTGTGGTCATGCATGTGCATGTCCATCGAACAAAACAGGGACCCACGTGTAAAAACATTGTTGCGTAGCGCTAACAGTGGTCAAAAACTCTACAGGGTACCTTTTAAATCTCACACAGTATGGTTTCATCTCCTGCCTCTCAACAACAATTGGCCCAGACTAGACAGGAAATAAGATTTTGACACAAAATTCACATTGTTTAATAGGTGATATGCACACTTAGCTAACTATCTGATAAAGTCATCATTCATGTGATATTCTTTAAACACCTTCTCAACACAACTCCTTCCAAACCTCTACTGGATATAGCTGCTGAGACCAACACAGAGGCTGTTCTCATTTTATGTTATGTCTTTCACTCTGCATTTTTTGGGTGGTCCCTGCTGTTCTGCCTGGAACACTAATGCCTAAATTAAATTAATACATTTAATTTTACTGCATTGTATGACCACTTCAAACATTACATTTCATTTGAAATTGAATTTTTCATAGTAATGTTAACACAATTGCTCTGGACAAAATGGATGCAGGGCAGCTGAGAATTCTCAAACCTATGGTACCAGTGTTTAGTTGCTACTTTACTTTTTAATTCTGTTTTTACATTTTTATTTGAATGCTGTAATGTTTGCCACTTTGTGTTGCACAAATAAAAAAATCAGCAGTCTGATGCCAGTAGACTGAATTGAAACACTTGTTTATTTGCACAACCATTTAGAGAATATCAGCTGTTTTGACCATGTCGCTTTTCTCCATATTGTGTTACCAACTCCCCAAGTATCCTTTGCCCCTGAACTCATTTCATCTATAGATATTTGCCCTGCCAATACGAACACTGAAGTGAAGTAAGCCGGCCGGCAGTTGGTATAGCAACGTCACTTCTGCGCAGCATACAACAGCCACAACTGTCGGCCCATTTGTCCGTGTTTTGTTCCATTTTTTAAGGCTACCGTTACAAGCTGTTGTTTACACGGCTAACGTTTTACACGGGTTTTAAAAATGGTGGTTGCCAGTGCTGCATTGGCTCATGTGTTCAACCAATCAATGTGCACTTGCATCTGGACCAATCACCGTATACCTACATCACGCAGGGTTCCTGGTGTGCAGGGAGAGTGCCTACTCTGAAGTAGGAGCTAAAAAAGTCCCTCAAAACAGCGTTCTAAGAACTACGATCGTTCCCAGTTCTTACAGTGCGAACACAACAAAAAGGGAGGAGGTCCTCCAACTGTTCTTAGAACTATGAAAAAGTTCCTCCGGTCCAAAAATGCCTACGCCTCTTGTGGCTTTTGTTTATATCTTAGCTTTTTGGTGTAGTGTGCTGTGTTAGCCCGACAGCCGAGCAGAAGCAGCATTGCATGCAGTGCGTCCATGCCAAAAGAGGGCTGCAGATGGTAGTGTTGTGTCGTTCACAAACAATTCATTCGAAAGAACGAATCTTTTGGGTGAATGAACTGAACTGAATCACTTCCTGAAATTACCCATTCATTTCTCAGTCAATTCAATTGAGCTCTCAGTCAGTTGTGAGTGAACTTGCAGGGATACACTCACTCACTGACTGAGCAATTCAAGTCATTCTTTCGCAGGATGAAATGTGTGTTCAAGTTAGCAAATGTACAGCAGATTCGGGTTGCTAACATCTAGTTGCAATGATTCACCAACATTGGTCTTGGACTGCAATCCAGATATATGATAGGTGTCGCGAAAATATATGTGCTGTACATAATATGGTAGGACTTTGCAAACGGTATGTTTATCCAACTAAATTATTCTCAGCTCACTGGCTTATCCTTCTCGAGCTGAACTGAACGTTTGGCCGTTCTTCAGTTCAGTGGATGGGACTACACAGTCGGAGCTACGGTCAAGCACTGAACGATTCGACGAACAAATCTTTTTAATGAACTGATTCTGATGATTCAGTACACTGAAAAGAACTGCTTTGCCCATCACTAGCCGATTGATTGAGCTTGTATGTAACCAGAGTCTATCTACTCTTGATTACAGCTTATAAAACAACAAATACATTTCTTATATCGCTAGTGATAACAGCATAGTCTCTGCGTTGTGTTTTGTGATGTTGATGGACTAACGGCTGACAGCTACAGTAGTTAACTCCAACGCTGAGACACAAACAGCTCTGATGTCGATTCACAGATGATTTACTGCTTACAAGCACTTCGGGATCTGGGGGATACAAGCCCGGTCTCAGTAAAACTATTCAGTATAAAAGAAAATCATAAACAAAGGACACTTACAATACTAATGAATGGTTTCTGTAGCCAATCTAAACAAACATTAACTGACAAATTATAGAGCCAACGGTCCAAGACTTCTTAAAAATTACACATTACACAAAGACACTACCGATACAGATAAATTAGTACACATAGATAATTACTCTGGATGTCAGTTTAGTTACCGTCTCTCTCTCTGATAGGCTATACATATAATATTTACAGGTTTTCATTTAACAGTCAACCACTCACCTGGGGGATACAAGCCCGGTCTGACTTGTTCCCCCGGTGATGGACTTGCTAACTGCATTGTTACCATGGATACTGTGTAGCTTAGTAATAAATATGAAATATAAAATAATCATCATAAAAATACGAAAATAACACAAATATGTACAACTGACAACTATCAAATAAAGGTAACTTTACTGACAAAATTAAATTCTATATTACAAGATTTTGCTATTAGACAAAGTAACAATTTAAACTTCAAATTATGTATTTAATGTAACATGCAAGAAGCATATGTTACATATACAAGAGGACGTTACCCAGCTCTAAATCCACACACAGGCAGCAGCCAGGGCTGGGGGTGGTCGGGAATTAAATGATTTACATTTCGTGATGATTAGCCTATAGATTCTTTTCCTGTGTCAGAAAGATTCTGGGCTAGTCAAAAAACATTTGCGGCTAAACCCCCGGAAGCCCAATGTTGATGAGGCCAATGGACTTCAGTACTGTAAATACAACGAACTAGGCAATGTTTTCCAGGAGAGGTACTGACATTATATGTGTGCATTGCTGGGTTGCATTTACATTATCATTAGTGGCTGTACAGACAGAAAATAAGCATTATTACAAAGAGGAAGGAGAGTACAGTTAAACAGAGTGTGACCACCTATGCACTGCACCATTATATTAGTAAGTGAGGCCTGACAGCAGTCAGTGCTAGTCCGTGCTTGTCTGTTGATGTCTGTCTTCCATTCTGCAGCCTGAAAAAACAGGTGTTGGAGTCAGTCACTGACACCAGCAGGCTCTTATCAAAGCAGAGTGAAGGCCCTGTGCTTGAGCAGAAATGAGTGGTTTCTCTGACAGGTCATCTCCTGCTGGAGGAAGTTCTATCATCTGATATGCTCTGTCCCAGCCTCTCCTTCACCCCTCCTTTATTCCACCTTCCCTCCCACTGCTCTGTTCCCTCCTCTGTCCATAATACCTTCAGACACATCCTCCCCACCCACCACCCTTCTACCTTTCTCTACTTAGTTCAAAGGAGCTTTGCTACTTCACAGGCTCTGTCCAGTTTTGCTTATGGTTGGATTAAAGCTTTAGTAATTACACTTTATCTAAAGAAAATCCCCCAAATAATCCACACATTTTGAACACATAGTGAGAAACAGATGATGTTGTGTATGTACAGTACACTTAAGGTTTTCAAAATGACATACTGATTAAAAAATTAGGAATATAATTTTTTATGTCGTCTTCCTCATATATATCACTATGAAGCAGGACATATCATGCTCTTTTTGTCTCTCTCAGACTGAAGCAGTGATCTGTTAAAAGGCCTTCACCTCACTATAAAATGCAGCTGCCCAGACTCAGGTTACAACCCACCTCTTCACTGTGGATATATGGGGAGGGGAGGAATAATAGGGATTGTGTGTGGAAGTGAGATCAGACACCAGTGCTTCACTATGCTGCAGTCTGACATTTTAACACTAGAACAACTAGGGCTAGGTCATGTGACTGTTCGTTTGAATTTTGGAACTGAAATATCTCATCTTTCCCTGACCACAGTGTGGTTAGACTTTCCTGATAGCGCAATCGTAGTGCTCTGATTTATAAAGCCTAACAGTATACTATGTGCTGGCAGCCTGCTGTGGACAGTCACTGATACGCCATTCAGACCATCCACTGTGCCTCACTCCCAGTTCGGCCAACATTTCTTTCCCCTCAGTCTTAGGTCTCTATAAGCAGAAGCACAAGCCAATCAACATGTGACAAATTACTGGCTTGAAACAAGATCAAGGATGGATTAAGGGGTGAGGAGGCCACTGGGCACAGCATCTTTGGAGACCTCCTCCACTATCTCAGCCCACTACTGCTACTTTAACCCTTTAACACTCAACCCTCTTTTAGGGGTGTTCTGCATAAATAAAAACAAATGGATTGGTTTTCAAAGATTTCTGAAAGAGTTGGATGGAAGGTAGGAAAACACCATACTTTTAGTGTTTCATTTGTATTGATCTCCAGCAGCCCGCCAATTTTTTCGTTCATTTAATTTCCAGTTTTGTCGCTTAACTTCTAGTTGCTTTTCCTGGCTATAACAAACACATAGAAAATACTAGTCAACAGTCCCTGTCTTGATTGATTTACACAGCCTGCTATACATTTCTTGAAGTTGGGGAAACACGGCCACATTTTTGAGGAAAATCCACCAAATCTACAGCTGATATCAGATTAAAAAGAAAAGTGATCTACAGTGATCTGCTTTGTGTTGTAGCATGATATTTCTCTCAACATAAAACATTATACAAGTCCATGTCATAAAAAACTGGACTATCTGTGTTTACATCTTATCCATTGATCCTCATGTAGACATCTGATAGTATGAAATGAACCTTCCCAAACAAGTGTGGAAAAGGTTTGGTTGGATTATTAATAAAGTTAAGTTCATATGAAATCATTGTGCGATGTAATAGCATAATGTATAAGTGTAACTACATTAAAGACCAAATGAGTCTCCACTCTGCACTTTGTGTTTTGGATCAAGAAATATTGTATTAACACACATTTTGAATGGACACACTCAGACAACTTCTGTTGTATAATTTATTTTACAACAGGTTATTCTTTATGAAAATGGCTACTTGGCTCAACATATTCACCTAACTTTTCTATACTACTAGCAGTCCATCATTAAAGGTGTATATAATGGTATTTTTTTTATGAGTGGAACAGTGGGTGATAAAAGGTTAAACCCATCAAAACCACATTTGATCAACAACAAATGATCAGAATGAACACATGGAACCCAATCAAGACCCATGAAACCTTGTCTAAGTTTTCTAGAATACCGTTCTGTTATCCTTGCAGCCCCTTATGGGACTGCTGGAATCTCTGAAACTTCACCAAGAACTCATAGAATACCACTAAAACCCCTTGAACCCCCCTCTCAGGACCCTTGTGGGACCTGGCTGTCCTCTTTGAGAAGCACTGATCAAAAGGATAAGAGCATGAACAGGTGGGCAGTAACCATCAGTCGGCCATCAGGGTTAAATCCTTCCAGTTGCATTTAGAGAGGGCAGCCTGTCTGCTCGCAGCTGTTGCACCACTACTGTGGCATGCGTACTGCAGCAATGTAACTACCCTGCCCTCGTCTTCCCACACCTCTCACTGGCCCGCACCCCTCTCTCACCCATTTTCTCACGCCTCTCCTTCCTCTGATCAGGCCTCTGGCAGTAACCCCCAGGACTTCTGGATATGAGGTTATCTTTCATCCTGCCACTCTGGGCTCTCTGCAATGACAAGTATCCCTATCACACAGCACGGCGCCGGATGTTTCAGTGCACCGGAGGAGAAGGCTTCCGTGTGTCGTGTGTGTGTAAAGGCATGAATGTCTCTCACCACCCTCATGGCTCCGGAGATGAGACCACAGGCAGGATGTTGTGTTAAGAGCTTATAGATTTAGGCTGATAATATCTGACTTCCACTATTGTAATTGCACTCTAATTACACTGCATTCTATGTGTGTGTTAACATGTGTAATTACATATCTGTGTGTCCCTGCATATGTTTATATGTGAGGCTCTGCAGCTGACCTGGAGAGGAGTACAGCAGTAAACTGAAGGAATACTGTTTTTCTCCCTGTATAGAAGCAGATCAGTGTCTGAGGTAACTGTGATCCTTCCCTGCCAGTGATTTATCCAGCTCTGTTGTGGTGCTTACCCCCGGGGCTCAACTCTCCATGTTACAACGCAACAATCCATCATCCTGTCAAACTAGAGAGACAGAGCCAAAAGACTATATTCTCTATCTACCAAGACCAACTTCCAAACCTGTTCTTCTGAGTACACAATACATTCTGTTTGTAGCATTCATTATTTGTGTTGTCTAGCTCTGTGATGTACTGATTTTGTGTGGACTGAAAAAGACATTTATTTTTTTGTGATATCATCAAAACAATCCCCAGGTTTGTTAACGTTGTTAAGGTTAGAGAGCCTTTGTTGCCATCATAATATATTCATATATAATAATAATAAACACTTGGTTAAAGGGGAACAGATTTTACACATCATAGTCTGTTTACAGGTGTTGGGAAGTAGTACTGCATATGTGTAAAGTCTGATAAATTGCCTCAAGTGATGTCACTTAAGTCAGCATTCCAGATGAAGTTTGAAAAAAAATCTCGGGGTTCAGAGTTAGAAAGAAGTGAGCTTGCCATTGTGATTGGTTTAAAGAAATACAAACAAGCCAGAGGCTCATCCTCTTGGGACTATGAATGTGCTGCATGACAATCTGCCTATTAGTTTTACTAAAGTTAAAGGTCGGGAGGTCACCACAATCATTAGCATTCATCTTCTAATGACCACAGGAATCTTCATAGCAATCTGGGCAGAAGTGACCAATACCAGAGACTTGGATACATGGACTGACCAAAATACATCGCCATCCATAGTCAAACACAAAGTTGCCTGAATGTCGAACATCCCTGCTCTACAGAGGAATAATGAGATGTTTGTGAAACTCTACCATGAAGCATCACAAGGCTCTTGTTTGTTCTTCGACAGGGCTATCAGCAGGCAAGACTAGAAGAGATCAACATTTGAAATACATTTGAAATGATCATGAACTTCAAAGGCCTGTTAGTGATATAGTGATTCAACTATTTAATATACTGTGCTGTATGAATTTACATTCTACATATTTTGCCTGCCTAAAATGTTGTAAAATATTTACAAATGTACAGTTGTATGTTGTTTGGCGCTCTTTACCAGTACAGTATGAACATATTGGAGGAATACGTGATGTACAGTTGAGTGTTGTCTGTACTTTGTTGAATGATATCATTCACAGTAGGCTCCTGTGGGAAAGACTTGTCCTAGATTTAGCCTGGCGTTTTGTTTCACTTGATGTTGTTTATGTCCTCTTTCAATTCACTGTGGACTGCCACAGCAGCATCAAGTACAGATACAGAGCTCAAACATAAGGTCAGCGCTACAGTGTGTGTGTGTGTGTGAAAGGGGTCACTTGTCGTGATGAACTCTGCAGCTCCCCTCCGCTTTATGGAGCTTTTTAGCAAATTTCAGTTCATTGTTTAGCTGTCCGGCCCACAACTTTACTGTTTTGGTTCACTCTCCGCTCTCATAGTGTGGTTTTCAGCAGCAGCAGGCAGCTGTTGTCAGCAAAAGGCTCTAAAAACCCACTGTACACTACCTGCTCAGCACCAAACAGCAGACAGAAAAAGTTAGAGACTAGCTGGTCAAAATAATGGAGTATTTAGCAGCTTAAAAGCCAGATATTTTTCTCAGGAGTTTGTAGAGAAAACCAAAAATGCTAAAAGAGAGTGAATATTGTGAATATCAGTTATTGCAGGTTTAAGGATAATTCAGGCCTGGGTCTTATTTTAGTAGTTCTGGCCATTATTTCATTTTCTTCAAGTTTAGTTAATTTGGGGGTTGTTACCTTATCACCACACAGAACGCTGATTTTGGAAAATTCTGCAAAACCCCACTGACTTCTTTAAGTGATGTTGCTGCATTCCCAAATCTCAACAATTAATTTAGTCAGTACAATCTTATTATTACAATAGGAACAATGGCCCAAAACATCAAAAAATAAATATTAAAATTAAAATAATGAACAAACACAAAAGCTTTGAACAGAGCCATCTGTAGTTTTGTCTTTGGTAAATCACCCCAGTTTACAGCGATACCAACTACATACTGCATATTTTCTGCTAATTGTGTTTCTTTCCTTGTATCTTTCTTTAATCATGCAAAGTCTTTCTCTTGTTCTCAACTCTTAATTTCTCCCTCATTGTATCCATAGAATCAGTTTTTTCAGTGAATAGACTAATGTCTGGTAATGATTTATCGTCCAACTATCTCTTCTTCAGGTCTGTGCAGGTCTCTGGTCATAATAAAGTAAAAACTAGGCACCATTTTAAAGATTAACAGCATACTGTGACATGTTTGAAGTTTTTCATCAGGTAAAATACAAAGGTATTTTGTGAATGGTGTGTTGAATTACTTATGCTGTGTGCTCTACAGGCTCATCATGTACCTGATGCATCGGTAAATGATTGTTTTACATCACAAATACATGTTTGTGGTGGAAATCGTGTATTTCCTTTTGAAGAAGTGAGCAAATAAATGAAGATCCAACAAGGCGTTGTCTTTTGTATATTTAATTAAGCAAAGAATAAAACAATCAAATAAACATGGTCACTAAGAATAAAAAGTAAATCAAAGGAAGAGCAGGCGAGCCCACAGAGTCGATCCGATTTCAGCTGAAAGGACAGAGATCATTCACCAAGATGCGTCTGACCCCGAAGGGAAGATGCAGTCACATATTTATAACCTCACAATACATAGCAGACATAGCAGAGAATGGCAAGGATACCAGAATCACCTCTAACCCAGATAGTCTGTCTCCAGCTAAGTGTTCCTGCCCAAGGCTGGAAACCCAGGGCAGACGGTCCTCCAGACTGCAGCTGTCCTTCAGCAACAACACCCAACCAAGATACCAATGTACCTTACGACAGAGATGACCCAAGACAGAAATTGTCAAGTTATACACTTGACACTAGTCAGGAACTCAACTTCAAACCTCAACTGAAAGCTATGTATACACTTGAGTGATGACTAAAGTCAAACTGCAGAACACTTGTGTTTTGAATTGTTTGTTTGCTCGTCCTACTTCTTTCCTCTCTGATTGTGTTCATGAGGGACCAACTGAGATCAATGTTAATGAGCTTAAATGTTAGCATGCTAACATGCTAAACTAAAATGGTGAACATGGTAAACATTATACGTGTAGCATCAGCATATGAATGTCGTCATTGTGAGCATATTAACCTGCAGATGTTAGCATTTAGCTCAAAGCATTCTGCTTAAGTACAACCTCACAAAGCCACTAGCATAGTGGTGGACGGATGAAGCGACGCCTGCGAGCTAGTTCAGGCAGTCAACTCGAGCTGCATTGCTATACACACGTGACATACCTCACTCTCCACAACCATCTACCAAACACACCCTCCCAATTTGGCGGTCTATTTAAACTGCTAAATTCCCCATCTCTCCCTCTGCCTGTCAATGCCACTGCTGCCCTGCATCACTCCCCAATATCTCTATGTAAACATATCTGCGGGGAGTGATGAGGTCTGAGCCTAGACGGCAAACTCTAACTGTGTTCTGCTGCTATAATAAACATTTCAAACGTGAGTTGTCTGACTGAATTATTATTAAATTATTATTATTTATTTTTATTTTTAAATCACAATTTAAGCAAACGTTTAGCAACTTTACATATAATATAGTACAACAATCCCTTCTCTCTCTGTGGTAAATAAGCTCAGCATTGAATCATTGTTTTGTTTTGGTTTAGGTCTCCACCTTGACTTGGTCTCGAACTCATTTGGACTCAGTGTTGACTTGGACTTGATGCTTGGCTACTACTGTTAGAGAAGGGTGTGTCTGCCTCATCATGGACAGGTGGTGCTGTAGGAAGTAATGTGCTGGAGAAGATGGAGGTTGATCTGAATTTGAGAATAACAGGGATTATAGGCTCCTGGCCGTGGCATGTTGATTTAAATACAGTCAATTTAATTTATATAGTCCAAAGCACAAATTAGTTTTGGGGGCTTTACACTTTACACACTGTCCAACATATGATAACCCCTATTCTTAAACCCTTGATTTGTATAAGAAAAACTTCACAAACCCTCACAAAGAGCAACAGAAGAAGGACCCCTGTTCCAGGATGGAAAGGCATGTAGCAGATGTTGTGGCATGTCATGTCATTTGCTTGGTTCCCAGCCCCTTTGCATGACAATCAAATTTAACTATAAATAGGAACAGAAGAACACATTACACAATGAATTAAAAAGGTTACAACTGTGATTGATTAAATTCAAGGTAGGTATATCCAACCAGCCAGGGTGCAGCCCATTCAGTAATATGACCTCTGGATCAGAGAGGGCTAACAGATTCAGGACACTGTTCAGAGTCAGTGTGTATCAGCACTGAGAGGGGGAACTTGTTCTTTTTCGGTTGGTGCTGACAGGAACTTGTGGAATGCTCCTGTAGAAAGATAAGAAGGCAGTGTAGAATGTACATCTAATTTAGTTTCCAGTTCACCTTAGCTGCATGTCTTTGGACTGTAGGAGGAAACCATGCAGACACAGGGAGAACATGCAAACTCCACATAGCAGGGAGCAGAGTCTTGTAATGGAAAAGCATCTTCAAATTATGATGATTGTACACTTACATGAAGACAGTATTGTCAGTATCAGTGGTAGAAGAATATGAAATAATAAAAAAATAATGAAATCCCTTACTCAAGTAAAAAGGTTTTTTTTTAAATACCACAATGTAAAAATGTTCCATTACTAGTTAAAGTCCTGCATTCAAATTCTTACTATAGTAAAAGTACAAAAGCTAAGCTGCAAAATATATCAAATATGTATCAAATGTAAAAGTAATGTAAACGTACAGATTATGGAAACTGGTGCAGCACACATACATTGTTAATTTAGTTCAAACACGGCACCTGTGGTGAAATTTCTGTCAACCTGACTTACAGGCTGACCCCTCACACCACGCAAAAGAAACTTTGTTATGGCTAAAGCACATTCTACATTTATTAAATGGCCTATTTCCGCAAAGGTCAAAGAAACTCATTTCAAAATGATTCATAAAGTTTACCCAGTTGCAGAATTTCTTTTTCAAATTTGAAGTGAACCCTTGTACCTTTTGTAATGTGACAGACGAAGCATTAGAACACGTTTTTCTCATGCCCTGTGTCCAAAAGAATTTGGTTCGATATAAAAAAAATTGGATATCACTTAAGGTAAATTACATTCCGACTTTTGACATTTCTGTTTTGTTTGTTTTTTTCCATATGGATAATTTAATCTCATCTATTTCTGACATGATTAATATGATCATTCTTATGGGTAAATATCATATTGATTGTAGCCATCCTTTGTTTGGTTTATGAATGATTTCAAATTATTTTTCTCAACACTTAAATAAATGTATTAAAATAGCAAGAAAGATTTGTGGGGATATATCTCGGTTGTTGTTGTTTTGATTTATGCCACTTATTAAAAAAAAATTCATCTCAGTGGTACAGTCCTGTCTAAGTGGTGCTACATACAAATATATATATATCATTTTGGTAGTTAAATATTTAACAATGCATCAGATTATCTGAATGTAGCGTATGTTTAGCATGTAAATACACTGAAACCTGAAAAGTAGCTAGTAACTATAGCTTTCAAATAAATGTTGGAAAGTGAAAAGATGAGACTACCTTCTAAAAGGGAGTGACATACAAGTATAAAGTTGCCCAAACTGGAAACACTCAAGTATAGTACCTCAAAACTATATTTAAGTACAGTACCTGAGTTACATTCCAGGTCTAGTCAGTATGAACATGATTGTAGGTAAGTGAATACCTCAATCCACTTAACAATCAACGTTTTCATCTTTAATTATTCCATATTTTATCCTTTGTGTTTGATATGACATGACTTATGATTTTTAAATTATAAAATAACCCAACATGAAGAATAAACAACAAAAAAACTCAGAAGAAGATAAGCACCTTAGTTAAATGATGTGATATTGTGCTGATATAGGGCATTATAGAAATGGACTTCATGAAAGTGTTACTGATTGGCAATATTATCCTATAATTAAAATATATTTATATTGTCAGAGTAACTTGAACCTAATGTGTTCTTTTGTCTCTACCTCCTTCAATATGATATCCTTTTTATCTGGCAGAAAGCTACTTTTCTTGATGTTTTGTTTTCACTTCCAGTACATTTCCTTGTTTGTTCCCACGTGTTAACTGTAGAGCTCTCTCTTCTTCTTTGTTAGAGAATTTCCGCTTCTTGACACAAGTCTTACACAGACTGACACAGAATGTTAATGTGATTACAGAGTGACAACACCTGCGTGAATAGTTGATGCAATTCCCACAGGAAGCTTATAAGAACTGTCACTACGAGGGATAAGGCTGGTTTTTAGTGCTACCATCTGGTAGCACTGCAAGATATCTGATAAATATTATTAATGTTTGTTTATTAACTGGCCCCTGGCCTCCTGTCATTTTGCAAAAGTGGCCCCCTGGCAAGACAAGTAAACACTTTTCACCTCTTGTTTCAATATAACATATCATTTGGCCTACATACTGCATTTTAAAGGGGCACTCCACCAGTTGTACACATAAAGGTCAGTTTAATAGTCATGGAAAGTACTACTCAGCCTGTGAAAAGAGTTGTATAATGTCTCATGTGGCTCTGGAGGAGTTTTGTCAAGACTGAGAAAATAACCCTGATGATGTCATCAGGATTATTTTAGTATGGGCTTGGAGACTACAAATTTATAACAGAAAGGCTGCCTTATCTGAGGGTGTGGAATTTGAAAGACATTGGCATTTAGTAGGCAGGGAGGGTCTGGCAAAAAGATGAGGTTGGTTGCATTATGGAAAATGTGGGACCCAGTGTTTTTGGAACTTAAGCCATGCTAGCGACTAAAAGTCAGGAGCATCCGCCCCTTTAATTTTGACCATTATAAAAATCAGTCTCCAGTAAGTTCCCAACTTTATGGAAGTGCAATACTAAAATGCTGGAGTGCCCCTTTATACTAACAGAACAAAGAAGTCAAATAGAATGGAAGATAGGAGAACATACAAAATTATACTTTCTGTATTTATGATAGTGTTACAACTTGAATGTGTTCAAATATGCATGTGCATGGTTGGTGTTTTAATTTTTTTGTGTGTTAAACCTGCATTAATGGCTTTTTTTTGCCCAGTTGGGGGAAGTGCAATAAGCTGTAAACACAACTCTGACATATTATTACCTTATAAAGTTATTATGGCAAATGTGTTAGCAAACAGTTGTCTGTTTACACATCCAGCAGACATGAAGCAACATTTGCATTCTTTTATTCTTTAGTCCAATATTTACTCTCCTTTTGATGCTTGGATGCTTTTACACCTGTAGGTCTATTCATCTGGTCCAGACCATGGAAAAAATGGATACATCATCCACTTAGTTTTCACTGTCTTATTACAAATGATCCAATAGCTGTGAGGATGAAGTCATGTGAAATGTAATTCATTGATTGGACAGTTGTGGCAAGTGTCATCCTGCATGATCAGCACTACTGATTCTCTTGACTGACAGCAAGTCATGAAACACATCACTGAACCTTATTTATGTTCTCTGCTAAGCTTTAAAATCATGGGTGATTCCTTTGGCTTCCTCAGAATAGACCAAATGGTCTTACTGTGTCCAGCTCAATATCTCTGCTGTAATCAAGGCTCGATTACTGTCAGCCTGCGGTCCAACTGCCAGAGCCAGAAAGGATGGGGACTGTCTGAGACTCTTAATATGGCCCCCTTTTCCCCTTGCCCTGAGATATCGTCTTCTGTTTGGATGGTCGGGTATAATCTGGGCTTTACGTTCTTTTTTATTTTTTTATTTAACGTTTATGTTCTTAATGTTCGACTTCTTCGGCACCCTCACACGTGTGTGTGCATGTGTGTGTGTGTGTGTGTGCTCTCCCCTGTTTAGACAAAATGACTGCATTCTCTCAGTGGACAACACTCTGATTGCATGTGTGGACAGAAACCAGACAAGACTGGAGATATACTGTGAAGTGGCTTAACCACAATGTGTGTGTATGTGTGTGTATTGGTGCTAATGCAGTGTGCATGCATGAGTATACTGGTGAATGAGTGCGGCTTTGTGTGTGGCAAATGTCATGTGAAAGTAGAGAGAAATGAACTCTGACCAGAATTACAGTGTATTACTCAATCTAGAAGTGCTACTGAGACAGCCCTCTAATTACTTTGACTAAATGAGTCTCAGGGCGGAAGCCTGAATAAAAAAAATGGGAGGTACTACTCTGCTAAACCTCTGCACAGTGCCATCTCATGTCACCACTCTAAAATAGTTGGTGGTTACATGGTGGTTGTCTTGCAAAATTCCAAAAACACAAGTAGAATAGAGTAAAACAAAATAGAAACAACATAGGCGTGTGCAGATTCTTTGTCAGTGCTGTAAATCAAAGAAAACAATCTGCATACGCAATGAACAACCAGAGCCAAGACATTGAGAAACATATCCAACATGTACTTCTTTTCATTCTGGAATAAGGTGAATGTCTTTGTAGCGACTACAGGAAACAAACAAAAAGTCGCTGAGAGGCTGATGTCGGGCCTGATCAAGTTTGCATCCACTTTTAAACCTCTGGAGGCCACATCAGCTGGGTTGCTTGCAGTTTCAACATACCTCCATTGAGAGGACTGTGAAGCCTTGAGAATTTCTGAGACTCGATTGGCAACAAAAACTCTGAACCTAGAAGTCTCATTCCTGATGTATTTAAGTACTGATGCACAGAATCCTGAAGACTCATGTGCAATTCTTTCTTCCACAAGATATCCATGCGACTTGCCATTGTGGCTCTTCTGGGAGCTATGAGCTCCATTCGGGGGATGGTAACAGACTTAAATGGAGCTACTCTAGCTTTTCCCATGACAAAAGCACTGTGGGAGGCGCTATAGGAGTCTCCGGACCAAAACCACCAGGTTCAGGAACAGCTTTTTCCCATCAGCTGTCTCCCTGCTGAACTCTGCCCCCTGACGTCTCCCCCCAACACACACACGCACACACACACACACACACACACACACACACTTACCAACCCCCTTGGACCAAACTTGAATGACATCACTGCACTATTAAGTACTCTTTTTTTTAATCTGCTTGCACTAAATAATACCATTGCACAACTGTACATTCAAACCGCACATTTTGAACTTTATGTATACTTTCTGTATATACTGTAAATATTCATGTACCCTGTATATTTATATTCATTATGTTATTCTACTGCTTATGCACTTCTGGTTAGATACTATCTGCATTTCGTTGCCTTGTACCTGTGACATGTGCAATGACAATAAAGTTGAATCTAATCTAATCTAATCTACTTGTGCATGTGCATTATGTGACAGCAGATAAGTCACTACTCCATAAACATCCTCACTTGCGTCACAGAAATGGTGCAACCGTGCTGTGGCTGATTCTCCAAAGTCCAGTGGCTTCAGACATCTCTTGATGTTAAAGTCCTCCAAAGAACGGAGGTCCTGCAGCCAACTTATCCACTCCTTAGCAACTGACTCAGGTATGATGTCATCCCAGCTGAGAGCTCTCCTGCACAGATCCCTTAAGATTTTCTTAGCAGACAACACCAACGGACTCAAGATTCCTAGAGGATCATAAATGGAGCTAACAGTTGAGAGAATTCCTCTTCTGGGGAGTGGCCTGTCCTTGATCACAATCTTGAACCTGAAGGTATCGGACTGAATGCACCATTCCACACCAAGTACTCTCTCCACAGGCAGCAGATCCTGTTCCATGTCCCAACCTTTCATGTCCTTACCTCTGTGGCTCTCAGGTATTGCAACCAGAACATTACATCTGTTGCTTATCCACTTTGTAACCTTTAGCACATATGGAGACAAGGTCATGATAAAGAGAAACTGCCTCCTCCTCTGACGCCACCGACACCAGACAATCATCAACGTAGAAGCAATGTAGAACCTTATCCACCGTTTCCTGGCTGAACTGTTCTTTATTATCTTCTGCACATTTCCTGAGGGCAAAATTGGCGCAACTGGGAGACGATGTTGCCCCAAAGAGATGAACCAACATCCTGAAATCAGAGAAGTCTTGATTTAAATCCCCATCAGGCCACCAAAGAAACCTCAACAAATCCGCATCTTCAGCTGGTACCCTCACCTGGTGAAACATAGATTCAACATCTGCCATTATCACCACCGATTCTTTCCTAAATCTGGTCACCACTCCAATCAATGAACTGGTAATGAACTTGTAGGAGCTGAGCATTAAGGGATGTTCCCTGGAAACTCGCCCCACAGTCAAAGATGACTCTGATTTTCTTTTTTCTAGGATGATAAACACCATGGTGCGGGATGTACCAGACCTTGCCATCACTACGTTCCAGTTCACCTTCGGGCACCCTTTCAGCTTCACCTTTGGCAACAAGATCATTCATAAAGGTAGTATAGTCTGAATGATATGATGAATCCTTCTGAAGCCTCTTCTTCAGATGCAAAGCACGCTGCTCAATAATTTTCTTATTGTTTGGCATGCTAAGCTCCTTCTTCCTCAATGGTAAGCTGATTTGGTAATGGCCATTCACTTGTTTTGCTGAGTTTGTAACCAGTTCCATAAACTTGTGATCTTCTCTTGACATTCCAGGTTGTTGATCCTCACTGCATTCAGGGAAATCTGTCCTAACTTGCTGCTGCCAATGTTCATCCAAATTCACAACTGACACTCTGTTCACTGATAACTCTGGCTGCTCGCGCTCCATTGCATTCCCACTATCTCCTTTTAGCGGTCCATTCACAGTCCAACCCAGCATTGTCCTGATTGCATATGGTCCACCATTAACACTGTGAATCACTTGCAATGGTTCCAAGGCTTCAGGAACATTTCTCCCTGTCAACAATTCAATCCCTGCATCTATCTCAGGCAAATGAACATGTTTCAAATGAGGCCATCCCTGAAGATCACTTTGTCTTGGAATGTTTCCCCTGTGGACCGGCATGCGCTCCTGCGTATAAGTCTTGGGCAGTTCACACAAGTCATTGTTGTTTAAGCCAGCCACCTCCAGTCCTGACACAATATGGCTACTCACAACTTTCTCTTGGCCCATGGTTTGTAAGAGAATATGTGCCCTTTTTCCTGTGAGGCCTAGCTTGTGCATCAAACCCACTGTACAAAACACTGCTGTACTTCCTTGGTCCAAGAAAGCATAGGTGGTAACAACCTTGCTGCCCTTCCTTGCCTTAATTTGCACAGGAACTATGGGAAGTTTACAATTGTGATCACCAGCCCCGGTAAGACCAGAGTGCTGTCCACTGTTACCTCTGATTTTCTTTCTGCTTGCCCAGAGTCTTTTCCCCTTTCTTTTGGAACAATAGGAAGTATAGTTGGATGTTTGAGACCACACTTCACTCAGGAAATCCTTTTTCTACAATCTTTGCTGATGTGTCCAATACACAAACAGCTGAAACAGACACCTTTTTCCCTTAAGAAGCCTATCTTCTCTTTGTACGCTCTTTTCTCCAACTGGGGGCACGAATTCAGTGTGTGTCCTCCTGTACAGCAAAGACACGTCCTCCTTGCTGTTTGAATATGCTCCTTCCCTTTGGTTCCAGGTTGAGTTTCGCTTTCCACAGGGTCGACAGTGGTGGCAAAGCTGGTCCCTTTAATTCCAGAACGAGACGGTAGTCTGAGTTTATTTACAGCTTTGTTTATCATCACTGAGGGAGTATCCTATGTTTCCAAACACTGGATCAGTTAAGATTTTCACTTGCCTCTCAATGAAATTGGTGATGTCCATGAATGTAGCTCTCTGGCTGCGCCTCTCCTGCAGCTCACATGCTACGGTTCTCCACTTGTCCCTGAGTTTGTAAGGCAACTTCCTTATAATGGTCAGCATATTGGCAGGCATGTCTAGCTCATGCAAATATTGCACTTCTTCCATGGCATTAGAACAACCTCTGAGGAAAAAGCTGTAATCTTGAAGAGCTTTTACATCTTCTGTTTTGATGGGAAGCCATGACAGACCCCTCCATATATGCAGATGCAACTTTCTGCTCATTTCCAAATTGCTCCCGTAGTAAAGCTTTAGCCTTAACATATCCCCTCTGTGGGTCAATATGCTGGCAGCTTCTAACCAGTCCATTAGGATTACCTTTAGTATACTGCTCTAGGAAATAGAGTCGATCACTGTAGCTTTCAGTGTTTCTTTCAACGCCATTCTCAAAAGCTTTCATAAATGCATGATATTTTAATGGATCACCATCAAAAACTGGGATCTCTCTCTTTGGCAAAGATGAGAGGCATTGCTGTTGTACCAGGAGCGTTGTTATTTCATTTTGCTTTCTCATAATGCCCAACATATTGTTTTGTTCCTCATTTCTTGACCCAAAACTTGCATTCAAGGCATCTCCATATTGAGTTTGTGTGTCCTCTTCTGCACTGTGTAACACAGACTGTTGCTTGGGTTCCTGAAGTGACATAGGCTCGGAATGAATGAACAGAGATGTGATTTTCTCCTTAGGCCTCGTCCTTTGATCCAAGTAGTCCTGTTTAATTTCCACTTGTTTCATTAACATTTGTGGAATAAACGAATTGGCATTGGCACTAAGAGCTTGTGGCTTCACCTTTCCTTTCTCCAAATAAGAGTTCATTCTTTGGATGGAATGAATGCTTTGTTATGGATTTTTTTCGCTCTGGGATCGTAACACAGCTAATTTAGCCATGTGTGCTGCAATATCCTCGTCCATTAGAAGCTGCTCCTTCCTTTTCCTTAGACACTCCTCTTCCTCCAGTTCATGTTTGTCTTTTAATAACTTCTATCTTGCCAGTGATGCTGCCAAGTCAGCTTCTGCTATAAGACGTGCAGAAGAAGTGGCAGAAGTAGCAGACTCTCCTCAGAGGTTTGTGATCTGGTTGCTCTGCCTCCCACATTTGATACACTGTCGCTTGGTTTTACATCATCTTGCATATCACCTGTCGTGATTATGGGCACAGCTTGCAGTAGTACTTGAGGTTCGTCCGCTACTGGAAAGAAGAGCGCTCCTTCAGTTATTGCAGCTGGATCAGATTGACCAAGGCTGCCATTATGGAGCAATTCCTCACATTCCGTCAGCCAATGCTTGACATCCTCTTTAAATGTGTTACTGTATTTCACCATGCTGGCAAACCATTCCTCTTGATTATTTTGTTCATCTTCTGGGAGTAAAGGAATCATCAGCATATCAACATTATGTGACACAGTGGCATCCGCACAAAGTTGAATTAAACTCTCCAAATGGGGTTGCACATGTGAAGCATTTTCCTTCCTTTGCATTAGTGATTTCATTTCTGGTATGAGCACTTTTATTTTATTCACAATGATTTTGCGTTCTCGCTGGAGCTTTTCAATTTTATTCACCAATGCCTTGGCAGTGAGTTTGGATTCCATTTCCCCACATTTCAAAACTTGCAACACCAGCATTTATTTCACTCATTTTCCTCCTTTAATTTCCTCTTCGTTTCTCAATACATTGTTTGTGCATTTAAAACACATCCACAGACCGAAAGGAAATTCATCCAACAAACATCACATTCCCACATAAGCGGAGCAGCCGCAACTTCAAAGAGACAGAGCGGAGATTCCCAACACGACGCACAGTGAAGCCTTGCAACCATGTTAATGTCAGCGCGGTGCTGATTCAACCATGAATCAATAAGGCATTCGTCCTCAATGCACCAACAGCAGTGAATATGCAAGCCGCATTCCTTCCATTAATTTACAGCTTAATGCTTACATCTGCCGGTAAGCTTACCTAGCTGTACTTCGCTTTGTCTGCAGCTCCCAAACAATTAACAGCCAGCGCCTACCTCCATGATTTATCCCCGCTGATTGCCTCGTTTCATCCTCTTCCAATGATCCTTGATCCGTTGCACCGAATGGTGGTGTTTCCTTCGATGCCTGTTTTTTTGTTGACAAAAATGTAGCGACTACAGGAAACAAACAAAAAGTCGCTGAGAGGCTGAAGTTGGGCCTGATCAAGTTTGCGTGATGCGCTAACCAAAAAGATTCACTGAGATCAAAAATTAGGATAAATAAATGACTTTTATTAAAGAACAAAAGGGTAACTCAGTATAACGTGTACAAACTATAATCACAGCGATCAAACAGAAAATAGCGGCCTGCCGTACACAGGTGCACAGGTGTCTAAATCAACTGAGAGTGTCGCCGCCCATATCCATGTGACCCAATTCTCAATTATCACCGCGATCCCAATAATAAACACAGATATCCCAAACACTAACAAAACTAGCAACCAATGATCAAAATTCCAAAATATAAACAATCACAAACCTATATTACAAAACTCCCTCTGGCTCCTACAGTCTTCACGCACTGCTACCAAGAGGACACCACTCATCCATATGAAGAGCTTGATACAGCACAGTAGCCAATTTAGCGACTTTCTTGCTAGATTTAGCAATTAAACAACTATTATCAAAAAAGCACAACAACAAATCTAGCGACTTTTTTTTTAATGTGCACCCATGTGGTTGTGTCTCTCTGGACTGACTGTGCTCAGTGAGTGGAGGAGAGCAGCAGCACATTCAGTCGACCAATCATCAGCCACACAGAAACATGAATGCGCCATCACTGATCCTGGTTGTTTGTATGGGGAACTATTTCTTTGTTTTTGTTCTAAATTATTTAACTTGACTATTTAAGTTTTCAAGAGTTTAAGTTTTCAACCCAAGAGTGGGTTTATTCCAGTGTCTGGATCATCTTTATTAGGATGTAGCTTGACTTCATTTTTTTTAGATCTTGTATCTTTACATTATGGTGTCACAGATTCGCAAATTAGAGCGTGACGTAATCTAGCAACTTTTCAAGCTAGCTAGCTAGCTAGCTAAAGAGAGCTTGGAGCTTGGAGAGCTATTCTGATTGGTTAGCACTGGCATGTTCCTGGCTGGCTAGCCTGTTAACAGTTAGCTCACCAATTAGTCTTGTGAGCCCGTGCTACGTCAGAAGCTTCCAGCACTATCTATTTCATGAGGACATGATGGCCTCAAAACATTTCCAGCCACACTTTGAGAACAATTGATGAAAGAAACACATTTAAGCTACAATAGAAGTTAAAGAAATGAACCTCAACCAAATCCACTGGAGGATAGTTGTTGCTTTTGATATCATTATATTCATTATTTTACTTTTTCAATGACAAACTCACATTGTGCAGGTTTATACAAAATAGCACATTATTTAGCTAAATCATACATACCGGCATAGCATTTCTCATACATTGTTATGCACCGATTTATTATATTTATGCCACACATGTATTTACACAGACAACAATATCTATTGCTCTCAAAACCAATCAATCATACACCCACACATACACACAGGCATTTTGTAATCATTGACAACAGTGAGATGGCAGGGCTGCATTCTTCCAGCCCCGCTGAGCCTCACTGAGCAGAGTAGCAAATGTCTTAGATCACTGTACTCTGACATGTTTGGCTGACCTGATAGGAATTCACTGACAAGAAAGAAAAGATACAGCACACTGAGAGGACCAAGCCAAGGGTGTGAGAAAACACACAGGAGAGTCAGATAAAGCAAAAACAACACAAACAAGGTGCTCACATTACAGCCGCTCCATTTCACACATTTGAGCTTCGCACTTCTATGCTCATATGCATTCACATGCAATGCTATATTACATACTACACACAGAGTTTCCTAATGACTACCTGTGTGAGATAAGACCAAATGGCAGTCAGAGGACGGTGAATGATTGAGTGTGTGCGTATGTACATGCACAGTGTGTGTGTTGGTGAGGATGTGGAAAGCCAGAGCAGCACTGAGAGCGTTGATGGGATCTGTCAGCACAGCCAGTCACTGACAGGGAGACAGAGAAACCTGCCCAGTGAGACATGGCTCCTCTGTGTCTCCTCAACTGAAATTCCTGGGAATTCCAGCTAGCTCAGATTGTTATCAGATCCAAAGACACCCTGCTACTCAGCCAAACTATTTTGTTCTTACTGAACAAGATACACTGTGTACCAGAGATGAATTAATCACTAGCAAATCACACATTATGGGTTTTTAAATCCTAATGAAATCTTTTTTTACTTTTAATTAAATAACAATATTGTGATATTTACCAAAAGAAGGTGTGGTGGTCTAACTTTTCAAACAAGGGACCCACCCACTCCAAAGGAAATGTTCTTGGAATTCTTGCAGCACTGAGGAAACATTTTAACCTCAATGACAAAGTCTTAAGTGTTTTAAGACAAACCTTATCCAACCTCCATGAGGAGCTTTCTTGACCTGGTCATAATGACCACCAGGATGGAACATGAGGAAGTGATCTAATATACCAGAGTACTTTGGGCCAACTCTCAGCAGACTTCTCCTGTGTATGGACTGAATTCTTTTCCTCTGTTGTCAAAGTGGACAGTGTTGTTCTGATTTAAGAGGTGTCAAAGGATAAGTCTGGTGATATACTATATTATTCTTATCGTCAACTAATCCCATGAAAAGACCAACAGCAACAATGAGTTGATCGTACTAAGAAGTATTGTGTGTGCATCCAAAGCTTGATATATCTTATTCCTCTGTGCTTTAGAGCTCAATTGTTGTCCAAAAACACACCAATGAACCGCTCCTTTTTTACCATGAACCCACACACACTGTAGTTTATTTTGACTCAATCCCACATACACTGTCCTGCTGCCAGAAATACTAACTAGAGCACCAAATGTGTATTAATCTGACGCTGAAAATAAACCCCAACAAATGCATGCAGAATTTCCTCCTGTTATAGTAACATTTGCTAAAACCTGCAGAGCCCAGCTGTTTTAGGAAATTTTGCTTTTTCAATTACACAATGTCATCAGTCATGAAATAAAAATGATTTTGGCAAATAATTATGTTAGTGTGCTAAACCATGAAACCAATGTGACACTTGAAATCTTCACATCTGATTGTGATTATGAAACTCCAGCCTTTAACAGTCTGAAAAGACAGCATAGTTCATACCTGTGTTCTTTGGTAATACATGAAGCCCTTTTATATTTACAGTTGACCCCATCACCACCAACAGTTCCTCCCAGATATGCAAACTCATAAACACACATTCATTTCTACCACATTTAGGCTCTATAGAATAAGTAAAGCCTATTTCTAACCTGTGTGTTGCTCATCTAAGTAGGGCTTTCTATAGTATGCATCTAACAGGGTTATGATAAAAAGAAAAACAAACAAAAAAAGTGTGATTTTGTTATGTTGTTCTGCATTACTAGGGCTAACTAGCCCTACCTCACAATATAGCTATGCTGCTCCTTTATTTCCATGTCTTCTACATGGATCATCAACTGGTGAAGATGCTGACTTTTTTGTCTGATACACTTTAGTCTCCATCCATGAGTCTACATGGTGTTGAATTAGTAAGATATCATGTATTTATCCATTAAATGGATATTTAAAAGGATAACATTGGTGATAATCCATATGTTTTACTTTCAAAAAAATCCCATGAAAAGACTAAAACTAACAGTGAATTGATCCTACTAACAAGTATTGTGTGTGTCCAAACCTGTGTGTGTGTGTGCACATGTATGTTCTCATAGTTCCCACTAATGATGGCAAAACAACCAATCACTGTGAGGCTTAACCTTCTAATCTATAATTCATACGCATCTCCACAAAATGTTGACATGCATGCAGATTTTTGAAGTGCGCACATGTTGCTGTAGCAACACACGCTTTTCCAGTCTAACTGATCCGTCAACAGATAAGGGGATAGGAAAACAATGCTTGTTTGAGCTAACCATCCCCTTCTCTGAAATGAAAATAAGTGGTTGGATATTACTCAGTTTTAACATTATTGAAAGGGACATTTTCACCAATGCTTTCCCTGTCTAACAAACACATTATGATCCTTTTAAATGACCCATGATACTTTCCAATCTATGACCTCTCACATCAGTGCATGTACACTATGTTATTGTACAAATCAAGCGTCATTACATCCTCCATTTTTCCAATCAGATATCCTTTGATCTCTAAGCAGCTGAATGTGTGTTTACCTGTAATGGATTCAGTTTTGGAAAGACGAATGAAAAGAGTCTGATCACATGAAGCAACATCTGAAAAATTGTTTGTGGATGTGATTTGTACACGCTCCAAGATTTTTATCCACGCCTCACTTTGATAAAAGTGACCGACAAAAGGAAACATTTCCAAACATTTCTTCGTCTTCCCAGCCCCAGCTGCATATGTAAAGACACTGATGGATGACTGATCCAGCCTTCCTGTCTATCTGGCAGCAGATCTATTAGCTCAGCTGCTAGGTTGACTTGGATAGATGACACGCTGGCTTCCTTCTCCACCTTTGTGCCTTTCTCATTCAGTATGAACATACTGTATGCACCAGTACATCTGAAAGCAGCCCCAGAGCTTACAGGCCAGGGCTATAATGGATACCTGACCTCAACAATGGACAGGAAGAACATGTCCAGTAAGACGATAATTGTGAGTATGATATGAGAAAATGCATATATGACAGGGGATTATTTGAAGTGAGCATACATTTCAACCCTAGAACATTATGGGAGTCAATCTTGGCTGTCACTCTGCTTTAACCTTGTGGTACATATGCATAGGTCACCTTCTGCCAGAGATAATTTAGACTAATATGGCATTAATAGTAAAAGACAGGAGGAAGGGCCACAGAATATCTCTAGAATAAAACTCTAAAGCCCCGCTAGTGGCCCCTAGTGGCTGCAATGTTCATTACTGAAAAGCCTAGTACAAAAGGTTTTGTTATAACTAACAACATACTGATGACTTTGCTATTCTTAGGGCCTTATCAGTAGTAAGGCTAAAAATGTAGTTTTTAGTAGTAGTTTATCGGAAAGGTAGTGCTAGAGGAAAGGTCTTGGGGTCATTATAATCAAAAAAGGTTAATTCTCTTGGGAGCAAGACCGTGCTCAGCCAATTTCCTGGCAACCTGCCAATTAGATTAGTATAACTTGAGATACAGTATCTTATGCGCAAAGTTGACATTGCCAAGACCAAAGAAGAGTGGGTCACCAAAAACCTCAGGATTCATCATCTGGTGACCTTGAACACTGACAGCAAATTCCAGTTCAGTTGCATGAATAAGCTTGCATGTGGAGTGAAAAATGTAAAGGGTTCATTCTGTCGGGAGTATATATCTTTAGTAAAATTCAAAACAAACTGTCCATTACCTTTTGTTATTTCTTTTGGAAATGTGTTGCCTAATGGTTTGGTTAGAGGAAACAGTCAGGGGGTCACCAAAACCACTAGGATTCATCCTCATGGCGGGGAAACAAATGAGCAGTCAGATGATCAAATGGTTTAGATTACAGTATCTAAACCACTTATTTGGAGGAAAAACTGAAAGCGTTGCTAATAATGGCACAGGAAAACTGAGTGCTCACAGCTATAGCGAGTATGGTTGGTCGAAGTTGAACCAGGAAGTCAGTCTATAAACATTTTGTTTGGAGTTGTATTTTCAGCCATCTGAGGTCTTAGCAATTACCTAAGTGAGTATACAATCTTATCTAAATCAACAGAACCTATAGCCAGAGCAACAAAAAAAAAGTTTTAATAAACTGTAGTTTTCCTCATTGCTAGCAAACCACAGCTGGTGAATATACATCATGTACATTGTCTGTTGTTTCTAATAAACATAAACTGCACAAACACTCATGAGGTCACATTTAGGTGAATAATTTAAGGCAGAAATTCATGTTGAATTCAGTCTGAATACATCTTTTGCACGGCAAAAACACAGCAATGAACCTCTAACACGATTCCTCGGGATGAGCTCTATATGCAAACTTGGTGTAACCATTCTTCGTTATTTATTCTTCATCTAAACATCTCCATTTACAAGGATTTGCTATCAAGGTTTCGTTGCATGTTTAAGACAGGGCTAAGGAACAAATTGTTTATGGTTTTCAGTGTACAAGAGAAGTCAAACCCATTTAAATCCATTTGTAAGGAGACAAGTTCTAAAATCATATTTGCATTGTGTTCTGGACGCTGTGTGGATCTTGCAAGTTCGGTTTGTGGGAGCCACCTGGTGGCCATTAATAGTAGTGCAGCCTACTACAGAGACAGGAAGTAGTAGTGTTCATAGTGTCAGTATTGCAATGTTAAGATATGATGGTGCCTGACCATTAAGGGCTTTGAAGGTGAGGAGAAGGATTTTAAATTCTATTCTGGATTTTACAGGGAGCCAGTGTAGAGAAGCTAGTATTGGAGAAATATGATCTCTTTTCCTGGATCTTGTCAGTAAACGTGCCACAGCATTCTGGATCAGCTGGAGAGTCTTAAGGGACTTATTGGGGCAGCCTGATAATAGAGAGTTGCAATAATCCAGCCTTGATGTAACAAATGCATGGACTAGTTTTTCTGCATCTTTTTGAGATAAGATGTGCCTGATTTTTGCAATGTTACGTAAGTGAAAAAAGGCAGTCAAAAGTTTATTTTATGTGGGAGTTAAAGGACATATCCTGATCAAAGATAACTCCAAGATTCCTTACGGTGTCGCTGGAGGCCAGAGCAATGCCATCTAGAGAAACTATATCTTTAGATAATGTGTTTCGAAGGTGTTCGGGGCCAAGTACAATAACTTCGGTTTTGTCTGAGTTTAACATCAGAAAATTGCAGGTCATCCAGGTTTTTATGTCCTTAAGGCATGCTTGAAGTTTAGCTAATTGATTGGTTTCATCTGGCGTGATCGATAAATATAATTGGGTATCATCTGCATAACAATGACAATTTATGGGGTGCTTCCTAATAATATTGCCTAATCTCAGTGAAGTCATAGAGGCAGAGTAAAACACCTGGTAGTCGGTTTGGAACCCTCTCAAGTCCCGCAGCTCTCTCCATCCAGTGAATGCCAGTCCGAGGTTCACTCTTGTTTTTCCTCGTTTTTTATCACTCTCTTTCTCTTCACAGTTACTCCAGTTGTTCCACCGTTCATCATTTCCGCTAGCTGGGTATAATTACCAATAGCTACCGGAAAATAAAAGCCCTATTCCTCTTCTGTTTTGGTTGCGCAGTTCAGTGGTTGAACCGCTTCCTTTGTGCTGAAAATCGAGCCTTCTTTTTCCCCCGGCAGATCGAACCTGTGGGCAGACAGAATTGCACAGTGAAAGCGAGGCTTATGGGAAACCAGTCTAAACGCCAATGGTGTCATTATTTTATAGCCATTACATTGTGCAATCAACATTTACTTCATAATGATAAGTTAAAGCAAAAAAGTTTTCTATTGTAACTTATATTGTCACAACTAATATCTTGTGCTAATTTTATACTTACCTGTTAGCATACTCACCTTCATTAAGAAGGTGCTCCCTCTGCTTGCCTTCTATAAAAACTCTGGCATGGCTTGCTATTCGTTTCTTTAAAGGCCAGTTCAGACCAAAGATTTGCAACGAGACGAAACCATTTTAGAATGCTGCAGGGACAAGTTGCAGTGGTTTGAATTGGCCTGTCTCAGCTCGAGTCAAGCTGGCTGATGGCGTGTGAAGCCAAAACATCTGGATCGCCCCCTGGTGGCTGGCTGCAGTATAGGTCATAAACCCCGCCTCCTCCATGTTAATGAATGGGACATAGGCCAAACTGAAAAATCAAAGTACATATCAAATATTTTTTTTCCATAGATGGTTTCTGTCATTTTAGGTAGTTCTTATCACGCTGATGATGTTGAAGTGTTTTTCTGATAAGTTTGGTTTTAATTAGTTATTTGATGCTATAAAAACGGGGTGTCACATCATGATGACAACTGTGAGTGTGCTCGCGATTGGCTCAGGCGGCTGTATAGGCGGGAACTCAATACCGCAGCTCCACCGAGGATCACTACTGTGCAGACTCCAAATGACGTCACCAGCGCAAGATGGCAGCTCCCATAACCGGGGTATTTTGGCTTCATTTTTCACAATGGGAGGAAGTGGAGACGCATCGTCCATTTTCATATACAGTCTATGGTTTCAACTAGCAGGTTTCAGAACGTTGCAGACCAGAGCTTTACAAGTAGTTGCAAGTTTCAACTCAGTCTCGTCGCAAATCTTTGGTCTGAACTGGGCTTAAGAGACATTCTATAGTTCTTTACTTATCAGCAACTCCAAGAAGACACACATACTCATGATATTTTATCAGGCAGGTATTAAACTCTTTTGGGTAACCTAAGTACATACACAGTGTAGGTCAGGTATGATTTATAATGACAGTAATCTTTTTTAGATTTGAACTTTACAAAGGATATAAAGCAACAGGAGCTAACTCAATAAGTAGACTGCTTGGAATAGAAGATGTCACGTGTTTCTCACCAGTTTATCTTTAAGGACAGTTTTAGCCTGTGGCTCAGTTCAAGAGGTCATTGTTAATTCACACAAAAGTCTTTATAAAATTGAAAAAATAATATTATGCAGCAGCTTGGACATAAAAATTCTGTGCCACACACCTGAGCACCATGATTTATTTACCAGTTAGCTCAGCTCAGGTTTCATTGGTGTTATTCAACTTGTTAGTCACTGTGGGTTGATACACTGTAAGGTTGAACTGAAGCAGATCAGCCAATTGTATAACTAGTCTGTTCTCGCAAAGTTTCATAGACTTTTCAGTATTCTTAATGGAGAAATACACTAAAAAGCTTGGGCTAGAAACTGGCAGCAGTTTAAAATGAAACAGAAATCTTAATTTTTACAGTTTGAACTTTCAGTTTGAGCATTTCCATTTAAGCTTTTGCATTTTAAATTTCACTTTTTTCATTGTCACTTTACATTTTCAAATGATCATTATACATTTTCAGTTTGCTTTTTCAATTTTCTATTTGGACTTTTAATTTTAGTTATGGACTGATTATTCCTAGTAGTGTAGTAATAATCTTTTTAATTTTAGCTTTTTTTAAATTTCTATTTGGATTATGACCAAGAATATCCTCCATAGAGTATGGATAAGATAAAGATAAAATCCTTACCACACCCAACCCCTACAGCTGGTTAGTGGCTTCACACTGACTTTGGGAGGATGAGCAAATCGCAGTTCAAATCCCTTCACTATAAGCCTTGGTTAACCAGTGTTATTTTGTGATTATTATTCTTTGTGGCACACACTCACAAAAATGTGAAGGATTACTTCAGGACATAGCGCTTACTTCATCAGTGACCATATTGGTTTCACTTTTTTCTTGTCAATGTCTGAGTGTAATGGGATAAACTACAACCTGTGTGGGTTTTTTTTTTATAAATATTGTAATGATAATAGTCTAGGTCAGGGCCACACAACAAGTGGGCATGGACTAAAGTTTTTTCAGTGCTATATACTATTTACATCTATATAACCAATGTGTTTGATTCATTTGTTTGCTAGAGCACATTCTTTCCAAGAGTACAAAGTTCTTCATAGATCTAGCCTCTTCGTTTTGCTCTCAAAGTGCACCAGATTGATGCATTACAATGTACAAAATTTTCTCCCAGGGGAGCATGTCCCCAGACCCCCCTAGAGGGTCCAAGGTCCACCCACCACAGTCTCACAAAATCCTGTGGGAATCACTGTAGCCAGCTTTAGTTTGCCAGTACAGTCAGTAATGTAGCAGATTCAAAGGTAAGAGTCAGAGCATCTTTTCCCATTCATTCTACAGCTCAGCAGACAACGTTGGTGGTGGTTTGAGTCTGTGATTGTTGACTTCATGCTACATTGTTACCTAGTTGGAGATGCAATGCTGGAAAGTAAATAAACAACGTCCCCATATTTTACTCTCCTGTGACAACCGTCATGTCACTCATGCTTATCATACACGTTTGCTACATTAGCTAGCTAGCTAACCACGTAGCTACTTTCATACCTTGTCAGTTGAGTGGAAGCTAGTGTGTGAGCATCTTAGCCCATTCTGCCTATACAGTATAACAGTAATAGCAGTGTAACGGTAACATTACATGTATTCACACCAAACTGTTGTGTTCAGTACTCGCAGTTTGGTGCGCCCTCCAAACCGAACAATTCCAGACGTTGCATTTACAACACGGCAGCAGTTAAAGTTTGTGACCGTTATACATTAACAGCGAAATATTGCTAAAGAATAGATATTTTGAAAAGCAAGAAAAAACATTTCTGATTGTGGAGTTCAGTCCATTGAAATAATGGTCTGGAACACAGCTGTAGCATGAATCTCATAGCTAGTTTGATAGAGTAGAGAATACGTTGTTTAGTAGAGAGGACATCAGACGTTTTGCCAGTGACTTCACTCATTATGTTAAATATATCTAAATATAAAGATAAATTCATCATTAGTGAAGATTAAGCTATTTATATCTATTGGATTTTTTAAATTTTTATATCAGCATCGGCCCCAAAAATCCAGTATCGGCTCTTGTTGCTTTGTGATTCAAAACACAGAGAACATACAAAGGGCTGAGGTCACAGCTGGGGCGAGGCAACAGGTAACAACACCTGACCCCAGCTAGGGGGTTAACTGCCTGTGAACCTGTAGGAATTTAAGTGATATAACAAATCCACGCCCACCGGAGAACACCATAATTTTACACGAAAAATTAGAATTTCTTCTATTTGTTAGTTATCATTTTAAGCAAATAAATACACCAGTCAAAACAAATACCAAGGATATACAATATGTTGATTTTTCAATTGTGCTTTAATGTAGTGATAGTGTGGAAAGTAACAGTGTGGAAGTCAGGGCAGGTGGATGGGTGGATACATTGGCTATCAGCTCTGACCTCCCATGTTCAATACCAAGAATTGTCCACAGTGAATGAATTAGTCTTCATACAAAGTTGTTCTTCTTGCCTTAACCTTAACCTTTTCACACGTCAATCAAGTAAAATTAAATGCTTTATTCATGCTACTGTTAAATGGTGGATGAATATAATCTTCACATTATTCATTCAGAATAGTGTTTCAGAGTTTGTGTTAATTTAATATTGATATTTCCAGTATCAACTTGTCACAGTGTGTGCTCCTGTTTTCAAAAGTGCCCTTGTGACAATGGCAGCAATGCATGGTACTGGAAATAGCACTGAGGCCATGACTTGTACCCTTGTGGAGTTGAAAGGTATGTGCCAATTCATCTGACCTTCGCAGGGCAGCAGAAGGACAAAAACAGTCACTGAAGGGGTTAGGGTGCCAAAATGATCTGGCAGAAGTTCAGAAAGACTCAATCTCTGCTACAAAGCAGGCCAATGGAAACCAACTTAGCCCACCCAAGGTCATGGCTTCTAGGCAGCTGGAGCAAAGACAGACCCAGAGCTTTCTTCTGCCATGAAACCTCAACAGTCTCCACTAATACTAATCCCCACCAGTTATATAATGGAGGAAAAATATTTTCAGATGTACATTGTTGCACAGTACATATCATACAAGACACCATTATGTTTCCTATGTTGTGTAAGATTACACAGTACAATGGTTTCTCACTAGTCTTACGGTTTCTTTTACCATTTGCTTTGATTTATAATAGTATAATGGGCAGTAGAGCTCTTGGTCAGTGGAGACTTGTCTTTGATGTCCGCCGTGGTTCCTGAGTGATGAAGTGAGATGGAGAGTGAAGGATTAGCAAACACCAGCGTGACACACAACTGATGGCCATTAATGTACTCAGTCCTAATCAGCCACCCTCCGAGGCTGTGAATATTCATTACACACAAAGTAAGATGTTAGTAATAAAGTACTGATGATTTTTATATTTTTCAAACCATTTCAGTAGTGAAGCTAAAAATATATTGTTCTCAGGATGGTGGGTGAGGAAAATAAAGTCATTATTATACAGCCAACTTACCAAACCAAAGTAGATATTGGTTAATTCTGCAAAACCTCAACTAACATTAAATGTCAATTATTGTTTTTTTTATGTACTGTATATTCAATATCTGTGCATGGCAACTGCAGTATGGTTAAGGTTAATGAACTGAAACTACTGAGTTAAGGCAGGGTAAGACTGTCATCACGATGAAATAATAACAAACAGCTAACATTTATTGTTGGTCTGAGATGGTAAACCCTGAACACTAGGTCACTAGAACACACAAGTCTAAACTGAGTCTAAATAAAAACCTATGTAGCTGTTAATGGTCAATGGACAAGAACCCACATCAGCTTTCGCACTTGTGAACACTACCAATTGTGTTCACTGGAGCGCATGAGCAAGTTGGGAGTACCGCTACCAGGAACTGAACTTGGGGTCTCTGCAGTGGTGGATGACATTTAAAATACTTACACTTAAAATTGTATATACAGATAAGAAACCCTCCTCTGTTTGTATCTAATATGATTATATATGTTCTTGAACTAGTCATTTGATCATGTTAGCAACTTTTGTGAAATACACTATACAGAGAAATCGGGGCCAGACAGATCTCCTGTTGTTTGGTTTTCTTAGAAGTGGAAACTGATTCAGCCATTATTCAGCCATATTCAGGTCAAATATCTGCAATACAAAAGACATTCCAATTAGCCTCAACTATACTTTATGTTTAATGCTAATTAGCAAATGTTAGCATGCTAACATAATAAACTGAGATGGTGAACATGGTAAACATTACATCTGTTAAAAATCTGGTGAATTTGCAAAGAATGGATTGCGGCCGCTGATAGCACCATGAATTTGCGCATCACTTGCAACCGCTACCTGCCCCATCTCAAGGTCCAATTCACAAAAGATATTGCGCTGATGATATCACAGCGCAAACACGCCCAAGTTTTGCAGCTGAGTGCAATTATCCATGTGGGGAGAGAGAGAGAGAGAGAGCAGAAGGAAGAGAACATACAGTAGCACAAACAATGCAAGTTCCACATAGAGATGTAAAGTGATAGTAATGGTAATGGTAGTGGTAATTATATTAATAAAAAAAATAATAGTAATAATGATAGCAATAATAATAATAATAATGATAATACGGTGGTGGCTTTGCACCAACAACACAGTAGGCAGGACAAAGGCAGAGAGAAGGAGGAAACTGTCATTTTCAGTCCACGAGCTACAATCAGAAAGTGATATTCTCTGAGTATCCGCTCACGAGCACGCCTGGCATGACGGTGCCTTTGCCTGGCTACAATCACTGCTGCCACGATCACTGGAAGGCGCTATAAAGGCGCTTCAGTTACCACCAGCTCTCTGAAGGTGCTAATCATTTCATTTTAACTGTGTGTGGTTATTAGCGCTGGTGTTGGTGAATTTGACTTTTTTTGCAATGAGGTTCATTTGCATAGAAAGGGGCCAATTTTGTATGCATATTCTACCTAATTTAAATATGTGCAAATAGCACCGGAGCACTGAGACGCTATTTGCCAGGCAGCACAGTTAGGGGTGCATCTCACCCTTTGTGGGAGCTTTGAGAATAACACGGTTTCTTTTTGTCTTATTTGTGCAGGTTTAGGGGCCGCAAAAGCCGCGTAATCCTTTTGTGAAGTCACCTGTCAATGTTAGCATTTTCATTATGAGCACGTTAGCATGCCCTCTTGTTTGGTATTTCTGTACTGAAATGTCTTGTTACTTATCTGCTGGCATACACATGATATATCTGCAATAAGCTAATATTGGACAAAATATCTGCCTAGCTGGTTTATCATCTAGCTCAATATTCAACATTTTATACCTTTAGTCCTATCTCGTGGAACTGACATTACTTGAGACTTAAAAGTAATGTCGATAAATACAACAGTTTTCTGCCAACCCACTCTTGTAGAAATAGTGCGCCGTTGCAACTTCACCAGTCCACTAGGCGTTCAAATAACAAACCCCAAAGAAGGCCCTGATTCAAAACACAGTTGAATAAAGTACAGTCTCTTCCAGCAAGTCAGTTAGTGTTGCAGAATTATTCTTCATATTTGGCACTTCTTTTCTTTCTACATCATGATGGAGTATAAATAACTTCTACAGCATGGATACACAGTACACAGTATGGCCTCATATGGTTGGCTTGCATTCAGCATACTGTTTGCACCCTGAGCTGGAAAAAGTCATCAGCTGCAGTACACAGCGAGGTCAAGCTTTGTGCTTTTTCTTGTTCCAGCTCTAACTTCCATACTCAAATGCACATTTTCACAGTTTTTCCTTTAACAAATTTTTTTCCTTTGATATGATCCAGGGTCAGGCCCCCTGTTGCTATTAAGACCCTATAAAGCAGTGGTGCTGCTGCTGGTGCCAGTTTGGCACGCCATATCCCCCTGAAACCAAAGCAGAGCGCTGGAGCCTGGGTTGCCATGATGCTCACTAGTGAAATGCATGATTATGCAAACCAGGCTGTTTACCTTGGATTACAATCAATATCTAGGTGCCCTGTGAGATTTGTATTAAAGTGAGCAGCAGCAGGCAGCATTACCCTGTGAAGTGGGCAATGGCTGTGCGGAACAGCAAGCAGGACTGTGAGTGCCAGATAAAAGATGAATTATAGATATCCAGCCCCAGGGCTAAACGTGGAGGTGGGTGGGGTGGGGTTTCGGGGAGAGGAGGGGGTAGGCAGTGCATGTCTTGAGTAATGACTCTCAGTGGTAGTGCTCGAAAAGGTGAAAAGGTGGTCATGTGTGTAGAAAGCAGATAAATTACAGGATGTATTTTTTAGATAAGAGGGAGAGATGCAGGAGCATGGCTCACTTATCATGCTGTGAATTACTTTTAAAAAATGGTTCAAGAGACTGTTAAAGATGTGTTAGGGACAAGTATTTTCTCTGGTAGAACAGAATTACAATTTGGAGCTGCTCAACTTCAAACACATCGCAATACCTCCGAGAGTGACGGGCATGTAATTTCAACACTATGTTAGATGTGCTGGCCCCAACTCTGATGCTGCAGCTGTGCAAAAGTTGTTAAATGTATACCAGCTATTGGAATGACATGAGTTTCAGTGAGCTCTACACAGGATGGTGCAGTCCAAATTCCCAGGTGAGCTTCCATAGCTCGTCTATGAGTCTTTGATTTTTTTCTGCAGCCTCATTTAAGAGACAGCAATTTAGTAAAAATCATCAACAAGCCTCAGTACTGATTTGTTACCACTGCAAGTATTGTATTTTATCTATTATATTTTATGTAATAATAATACATTACATGTAATAATAATAATAATAATAATAGAACTGTTGTTATGGTGTTAATTATATTGTTTATGAGCTTGTATTTTTATTATAATGATGTTAGTTTCTTTGGAAGGGTTATGACTTAGTAGCACAGGTTGGCCTTTATTTACAAAACACAAGCTGGCCTTACTACAGGATATATACCAATAAAACTAAAATCATACCAATGTACACCTTCATATGCATTTCTTAATCTGTGCATTTGTTTTTATCTCCTTACCTCCACAGGTTGATAGTGGGTTAATTGCTGTTCTGTGCACATAAGAAGGCACTGAAAACACGCCAGGCAGCATAAAAACCGGTGTAAATTCTGAATAAATACGCCCGTGGATGTACAAATAACATGTACTAGATGCTGTGTCCCTGTTTTCCATATAGCTTATTTTTTAATTAGACCATCTTAAAAGGTCCTATGTGGAGTTTTAAGAAAGTCCTTGATATTAATGACACCGGTGGTTGTTAAGTCAACTGCAGTCAGCATCTTGTTGCTCGCGCTTGCACTTCGTAGGTGCAAGCGCATCCTGTGCATCAACCAAAACAGTGATTGCACGTGACATACATGAAACTGAATATGATTTACAATCATATTTAGAATAACGTTACTATCTGTAATCCTATATTTTATTTAGACCATTGGCTCCATGATACTAACTAGCTTGCCGTTTGCAAATTACTTTTTCAGCTAACGTTACGAAGCAACCAACGCCAGATCCATGCTGCGTAGCTAAGTTGCAGCTTGCTGGCTAACCTTAGCTTAGCTTAGGTTAGAGTTAGCTAGTTGGCCGCCCCTGCCTTGCATTGCTCTTGACTCGTAGAAAGCAATCTTTAGTTAAACACTTTGCTTTGTACCGTTACAACATTTATTGTTGGCAAAATCAACACCATTTGTCATCATACTGGTAATGCTGGTGAAGTAATTTGGCAAGCTAGCCAACTAACAAATCCACTCAGATATTTTATTTATTTATTTTGCTAGCGATAACTTTAGCGAGCAAGCAAGCAAAGGTTAGCCAGCTAGCTGTAACTTCGAAGCTAGTTCTGGCATTGGTTGCTTCTAACATTACCTAATAAAGTAATTTGCAAACAGCAAGCTAGCTAATTTATCAGCCAGATCAGCCCCAGGAGTCTGGATGAATTAGCTGACATAATCCACTCAAGCATTAGCTAGCTAGCAATTTGTCCGCATACTCAAACTGGAAGGCCCCTGAAAACGCTTTGAAAGCCATTTCATTTTCCAGATCAGTAATGCATGAGACACATGCAGTTCATGAAATATATGTAATTCAGATGCAATTGTTAGGATTAAATAATTGTTTTTACATTTAAAAATGGTTTTAAAAGTTTCAGTCAGGCAGAAAATGTTGTTGTTGGTCTCTTAACTACGAGTGGTCAACACTGTTATTCATATCAACTCTGTTACCATCAATGTCAACTCTGTTTAAGGTTTTGCTTTAAAAATGATCATTAGATATGTTTTATTGTTAACAAATTGAAGCTGTGTCGTAACTATCATTCTCACTACATGAAATTTCAAAGCATTTCATTCATTTTTAAAGCTATGTTTAGAGAAAATGCATACCATCTTGGCAACCTTTCAGTTAAATGTGTTGATATTTTTACTCAAAAACAAAAAGTCTCTATCTTATTAGACTTAAAGTTGAAGTAACGGACGTAGAGACGAAAGTTCTCTTAGGGAAGACAGAGTTTTAAATTATATTACATTTGTTGAGTTTATATATTTGACCCAATTTGTCTATAACAGAGCTGACAGATTTTTCTGTTATTATATCATTATTTTAAATCTGTAAGATGTTTTAAATCTTACAGGTTTAAGATCAGGAAATACTGAAAATGTTACATTTAAAGTGTGTTCTATGAGAATAAAAAAAGGTTAATGGAAAAAAATCATTCCTATTCTTTGTTTTCTTTGTATACTTGAAATGTATCCGCAATTCTGGAATGAGCCACATAGTGTACACAGTATACTGCATGTAAGTGTACTAATGGAAGTACACGATTTGAGACACAGCAATAGAAATCAGTCCATAAGCTATTAGAGGCAACTGAGAAATTTGGGCAAGGTCTCATTTTTTAAGATGCGTTACAATCCGTTCACACAAAGCGATGATACATGTATCATATGTTATACATACATATGTACATATGTTACATATGTTTATCCTTCAAATGTACCATATTTTTTATACTTGGCCAGCTGCTGGCTGCTGAAGAGCACAAAACGTAGAAGTATATTTTATGTGTACTGTATGAGAACCTTGAGACCATATAAAACCTTTAGAATTATTGTTTTTAAAAATGCTAAATGAGTACCACAAATTACTGCATCCATTTGCTCATCCTGGCATCATCACAAACCTCAAGTAGCCATCTGTTGTCTCATATAGATGGGCAGCATCAAGGTGTCTTATGGCACCACCGGTTGATCATTTTACATTTGTAATACAAATAGAACTCACTGTACTTTTACTTTTTACTTTACTTTTTTCTTTCTCCTCGTTGTTTTCTTTGTGGATTTGAACCACAACACTCACCTCCACATGCCACTGTAAATTCCCTGTGCCATAACATTGCACAAGAGTTCCCTTTATCCCCATAAATTAGCATGTTACCCTTCCTGCAACCTCCTCATCTAGAATTCACATACATTACCATACATCATACAACATACAGTATACAGTCAACTCCATACATCACTATAAATATGTACAACCCTCTTTTTCTAGTTTTCTCTGCCGACGGGTCTAGCAGAGGGTGCTGCAGTAGCAATGTGCTAACGACCTCATCAGCTCAAACTGCAGGGGAGCTGATGAATAGCAGCAAACATCACTGACTGTAGTTATGGCACAGAAAAGAGTAGCAAAGGGGAAGCAATCAAAATAACCATGGAACAAGAGGGTTCCCTCACTTGGTCTGAACTGAATCTGGGTGTGTGAGCAGAGAGTAGCCATTAATCCTCCACCTCCACCCAATCCTCCTACTAGTGATTCTGTGGCAGACAAATGCCACAAAATAACTACAGTCCTCAGATAAATGAAACATTGCTGTAGCTCTGACTGGATTAACCACTGTAGATAGATAATAATATGCAATGATTACCCATGCACAGCAGACCGAGCTGCTGCAGGATTAATGCGTTTGACGTCTCACATGTGCAGAGCAACACTCATCACTGTTTTGCTTCCCACTATGCCTATGTGAGGCCTTGCACAGGGAGACAGTGTGATGATTGCCGCTGTGTTCTGCTGTCTATAGATGAGACATGATGTCTGTGTGTGTGTGTGTGTGTGTGTGTGTGTGTGTGTGTGTGTGTGTTTGAGAGAGACTGGAAGATTTTCCAGTGGTGAGGAAAAAGCTTAGCTCAGACTTCAAAGGTGTGTCAGGGCATGCAGCGCTCCACCAGCCTGGCGTAGAAGCCAGCTCTGTGTGACCATGTAATTTTCATGAGAAGTATCTATCTATCAAGCTATCTAGTTATCAATCTAGCTTCTTGCATATGCACCAAATATTTATACACTTGCATACAATTTTATAAGGGTTTGTTCTAACAAATACTGTAATGCATTTCACACCCATTTCCCCCCCTCTGTGGTATTCCCATTGGTGTATTGTGTTTCTCTTCAGCTTGCCAGCTGTCAAGTGCAAGCCAAAGCTTCACTCCACCTCTTTATTTTATCCCTCCTCTCCAGCTCTTTCACCCTGTTGGCCCTGTGTCTTCCATACCTCTGTAGCGTTCGCCTCTCCAGCTCTCTGAGTCCAGATCCTCTCTCTGGGGCTGGGCTGTCAAGGTGAACTGAGTTTCAAGCTTTCTCAGGCACTGTCTGCCTGAGAAAGCTGGAAGCTCACTGGACACAGCAAACAGGGCTGGAATGTCTAAAAACATGATTACTGAAATGGAAGTCCTGCTTAACATTTACTGAAGTAGAAGTCCAACTAATGAGCTACTTGGGAAAAATCAGCTCATGCAACCACACCTAACAGTTAAAACCCTAGCTTGTTTTTTCTCAGTATTCACTCTCTTTATCAACAGGCTTTAGGCATAGTCACTTCATGTCTTTGCTAGATTAAAAGGAATAAGTTAGAATACTCAGAAATGCCATCAGTTGGCTGGTCAGTGATACTTTACGTTCTGGGATGGTTTTTATGAAAAATAATAAGTTTTACACAATTTGAAATTATTTGGATTGTTTGCCTGTATGTCCACAGGTTTTCAACACACCATCTATACATGAATGGATAGAGGAGAGTGTCACTGTATCAGGGATGTAAAAATCATATCCTTGGGACAGGTTGACACACAGAGTGTTAGTTCTGTCAGATAATGTATTGATGGTGTAAAAACCTGTGCTGTGTCTCAAATCGCGTACTTCCGTACTTCCACTTAATATTTTGAGTGCATAACTGCGTTCACACTGACAAGTATGGCAAAATGCAGTGTTCTATGAGTACCCAGATGATGTACTCATAACGGTCAGAAAGTTGAGTGTGGAACGCTGAACACTTCTCACCCTCAACGGTCGCCATCTTGGCTATAGAGCAGAAGGGGAGGAAAGCAAAGCGGTCAAAGGTTGCGATCGTCATTTCCGGTAAGCGCACAACAGCAGTATTCGATTTAAGACAACACTACTCTGTCAAAATGAACGCACTACACAAGTCAGTACATAGTGTACACAGTATACTGCATGTAAGTGTACTAACGGAAGTATGCAATTTGAGACAGCGTAGGGCTAGTCAGTCACAATAGTTCACCTAACAGGACAACAGTGGTGGAGGAAGTATTCATATCCTTTACTTAAGTACTAATACCACACTGTAAAAATACTTGATTACAAGTAAAAGTTTAAAATCTTACTTAAGTAAAAGTATGTAAGTCTAATGGAGGAAAATGTCCCCTGTGGCTGATTTATTATTATATATTATATTATTAGATTATTATTACTCATGCATTAATGCGTAAGCAGCATTTTACTGACACCTTCACAATGCTTGTTTTGTCCACCCAACAGTCCAAACCTTAAAAGTATTAAAAATAAATTAATATTAAAATAATTACAAGGAAAAGCAGCTGGAACCATGAAATGTTTTTGCTTGAAATGACGATTATCAGAATAGTTGCCAATTAATTTCCTGTCAGCCATTAATCGTCTAATCATTTCAGCTGTACTTGTATAAACTGTTTAATTTATAACAAACCATAATATTTCATAAGCACTTAATGTATTTTTAATGCAAACAGTTTATTTGTAAAGTAACTAGTAACAAACGGTCATACAATTGTAGTGCAGTAAAATGTACAATATTTCCCTCTGAACTGTAGTGGAGTAGAAGTATAATGTGGTATGAAAACAAAATACTCAAGTAAAGTACAAGTACCTCAAATTTTTACTTAAGTACAGTACTTGAGTAAATTAATTTAGTTACATTCCACCACTGCAGGACAATGAGTATCAGGGACCCCTGTCTCATAGCTGTCTATAAAACTTGATGTAACTGAGCTCAACCAGACACCATGGTAACTGCTAGTTAACTCCCTCTGCATTGTGTCGCGTTGGATGGAGGAATGATGGACGGCAGGCCTGTGTCTATTCCTGTGCTGCAGTTTAATTGTCTGGATAGAACCAGAATATACTGTATGTACTGGTCAGTCATACAGTTGGCTCACCACGGTTTTCTATGTCCCGGCATATTTCTCATGAACCGGCAAAATGCAAAAATGATACAAAACAGTATACAGATGTGTGAAAACATGTACCTAGGTAGGAACGGAATACTGTTCAGTACTATACAGACATCTACCAACCATGCCTCTTTTGTGGAACAATTCATACTCCAGCAGAGCAGAGCTATATGAGAGTGGATAGTACAAAAAGGGCTAATAAGCTGCGATGGTTTCCATCATTTTGGACTCTTTGGCTCTTCGTTCCCTCAAAAGGTCAGTTCTGTCAAGATGGTTTACTATTTACAACATAAATTAGCATGTCAAATTTCACCAAAGTTGAAGTGGACACGAACGATGCACACAGATTTACTTTGTGGGTGAATTAAAGTGAATTGATTTCGCAGCAAAATTTCACACTTTTAAATGCTGGTGTGACCAGGCCTTAAAAAAATGTCATGGATTTTGTCAATTCAATTGCTTTTATTTTTCTTATGGGGATAAATATATTTTGAGATTTTACCAATAAGGTTTCTATCATACTTTGGGTGGATGTAAACAGGACGTATAATGTCTAATAAAGTGAGTTACTTGTGAGTTTAGGTGAAGCTGCATTAGCTACTAGCTTACTAAATAATACTAAGGAAAAAGTCCAAATTTGTTCATGAAGAAGTTATACACATCATAGAGGTGATATCCAAGCACAAACCAATGGCTGTGAAATTATTTCTGAACCTTTTAGACCCCGTTTTGATTCCATACACCCCTCAGTATGTGTATTTCTGGGGGTAAATCCATAACATCTGCTGTTACTTTCAAAAGTACAGATTTAGGCATTTTACTGTATGGAGGAGCATAAACATGGAGCTTGTCAACACTGCTGTGGTTTCATGCTAAGCCTAGCTATTTAAAGTGAAGTTATTATTTTGTCCTAGTATCTGATGGAATGGAGTGTTAGTGGTTGGTTAGGCATAAATATTTGGCATCACATTTGCCCTTGTTGTTTGCAGTAGATTATACAAACTGAAACAAAGCACAGTTACATGAATGGTTATAATATTAGTGGTTACGTGATGGGTGGTCTGAGCTAGAGAATTCCCGTACTGAAAGAGCCCTGTGGAGAGCCCACAAAATATGGACTGTTTAAAGGAAGAACATTTCAATGTTATTGTTATATCATTACCTTTTTGCCTTTCTAGCAGTGGAGCGAAGGAAAGATAGTATTTGTTCAGTCAGTCTGTTTATTCAGCAGTCTAGCAGCAGACGACACTATGATTGGATATTCATCACCCTGAGAGGATGATCTCTAATGATTTCACTGACCTCCTGACCTTTCGTCTAGTGTCACCATCGGGCTAAAATTTGTACACAAGCACTATCAAAACCTATTAGGCAGATTATCAGGGCATTAGGATCCCGTTTTCACCTGGTATTAACATGCAATCTGTATCTGGATACAATATCTGTATTATGACCTTTTAAAGGTTCTGTCAATATCCCAAACCTTTTATTGCCTTGGTTGGCCACATTTTTTAAAGATAATTCTGCAGAAGTACCATGATATGAAGTTAATTCAACTACTACTACTAATTTAAATAAAATAACAAATAACCTATAATATTTTAAATGTAAATAACATACAGTAAGCCCTTTGCCACTAAACCTATTGTAGACTGGAGAAAAAGAAAAGAGGTGGTTTCAAATTGACTGTATTGATCATCAAAAAGAAGCTGCACCATATAAAAACATTACTATACACAATATATCGTAGGCTACATTACAACATGTATAATAATACAGTGAACAAAACATCCCATACACACAGTAATTAAAATATATTAGCACCACATATAAAATAAAAATACAATTTCAATTTCAGTTATATTAATATTAATATTAAAATATCACTGGGCAAGCATCAACATGTGGAATTACCAATTAATGTAAATGTAAAATAAATAAATATTAAAATATATAAATGTAAAAGTGACAGATGAGTTAAATTCAACCAGCAAAAACAAAAGATCTTGGCAAACACTTTCTTGAAAATGACTATTCACATCACTTCCAACATTCACTGTGAAAGCTGACTGTACATTTTGAGCACCGGAATAGACACTGTTTTCTTTCCATTCCCTAGTTTGAACAAATAATGTTCTAGAAATGAGAAATGTGTGTTTCATCTGTTTGGGGTACTCCACACGAAACAGGAAATACAGCTCAAGCAGACACCTCAGAGCCTGTGGCACATCCATTTCTCCACCTGTGATGGAGACTCCATCCATCTTTATGCAAGGAGGGGATTCCCTGCATCATGGAAGATGATGGTTTGGAATGGACTTGTTGGTTCCTGTGGAAAAAAAAACATATGTAAGGAACCTCCTGATTTAAGCTATAGGTAATTGACAATACAAAAAAATGTGAAGATTCAACACATTCAACGGTAAAGGAACGTGGAGCTCTCCTTGAATAGGGCAGGCAGAGACAGTATTGCTGTGCTCCTTTGCAGGTCTGAAATTTCAGAAGAAATAAGTGATCTCTGCATAAAACCATGTAGTTTTATAAATACAACTGTGTGCATGTAACATACCATCTTTGTTAGCCTCAGTTCCCAGCAGGCTTGACAGGAGGCCCATCTGACTCCCACTACGAGCCACCCTTATGATGTTGGGTGTCATCACATTGAGACCATCTTGAAGATTTAGCTTCAAATCCTGGCCACAAACACAACACACAATAAGTACAACATTAAAAAATGATGGTTACCAAGGTTATTTCAAGTGAACTAAAATCAGACTGGAGCTAAGCATAATAATACATTCTGATAAAAACAAAAAGTATTACTAATTATTTTATTATTTACTTAAGTAAAATAAAAGTGTGCTTTTATATAAACCAAAATAATTGGAAATTAAAATCTTTGGCCCCAAACCTAACATAAAATATGTTGTCTTATAGAAATTTTATAGAACCTTTTTAGACAGACGGTTCTTTGGTAGAGGATATAGAACTTTAAAGTTTTATATAGAACCCAGACAGTGTAGCCAGCATGAGGCTTCACAGACAAGCAATAAAACACAGCAGGTTTCCAGCTACTTCCATTGCTTTATGCTTCTGATAGGTAGCCTTCAGAGAGGAGACAAAGTGTATGTGTGTCGCTCCACATATTCAGTATTAGCACCATATCCCCATGTCTGCTCATTAGCAGGCTGTGAGAGCACTCTCGGCCAGTTCTCATGTAAACAAAGTTAGAGGGTTTTCAAAGAGTGTTTAAATACATACAGAGCAAGGGACTAAGATGTTAGATTCCTGTCTATACAGTTGAGTGCATTGTGTCTTCCAGTGACTATCTCGAGTTGTTTAAGATGCTAAGTGTAGCATTTTGGGTTTCTCAAAAAATACTGTGTTCCTGATAAACAAAGCTATGACCTGCTACACACTGCTGTGACTGGTTGTGTTGCTGTGTTCATTCACTGAAGCACAGTGTTCCCAACTGAAGCCCCAGTGCCTCCTGTTTCAAAGAAAATGCTGCAATCGGGTAACGTTTGATAACAGCCAATATGGATTCAGATCAGGTAATCAAGTTGAAACTATGCAGTTAGAAAGGGGGAACTGTAATACATTTTGTGAATTACCTGGAATGTTAAAGTAGTTTATATGTTCTGTAAAGCCATAGCCAGCGCAATCTACCTAGAAATATTGGAATACACAGTAACATTCAATGCTGTGCAGGAAATGGTGTGACATTGATATACCACTGTGAAAATTCAGAGTCTGAAGGTCAGACTGGTTCAGGAGTGTGTAATGTGTTTACCATCAACAACAAAGGCCTGGGTTTGTGTCAAGTTTCACTAGTAAGCAACGTTGGGTTTCTTTAATATTTAAAAAGAAAACAAGAGTAACAAATGTAGCTACGGTTCTATAAATTCTGAATGACTGCTGGAGACAGTATGTCATACCTGGGTTTCCATCACCCACATGTGCAGGAGACTTCCCAACTACGGTTTGTTACAACTTGTTTTTTCTTTTCGTAGCTCTGGCCATCAGTCCTATCAGTTACGATAACTGAATGTAGCAATATTGTTAGAAAATGAGTCCAACGGGGCAAGAAACACAAGCAGTTAGTTTTAAACAAGCAGTGTTTAACAGTTTAACACATTATCTAAACAACTTTATTCGGTGGTAAAACTGAAAGTGAGCACACCCATAGTGTCGTTAATAAATCCTAATTGTCAAGAAAACTGAGTACGCAAAACTACAGCAAGTACAGTAGGTCAAAGTTGAATTAAAGGTAGGTCTTTGAACTGTGTTGGATGTTTACAATGGACTGTTGGGGTAATAATTTTACCTTTCACCTTTGTTTTCTAACAAAATCTTGTTCGCAATCTGTGTCAGACTGTATATCTGTTTGAGGCTTGTCAGATTGTGCGATGAATGCCTGGTGAATTGTAGCACTACAATGTGAATAGAATAAAGTATATGAGAGCAGAGGCATGTCATCAGCTCTTGTCATCCATATGCAAGGTTCTTATGTTTGAAAAATGTCCTAAACTTTATTTAAAAAAGGGTGGTCACCAAATGTTGCACTGGCCAGTGTATTCTGTGTCATTTTATGTTGTACTCTGATGGTTGGTTGGTTTGTAGACATGGGTCGTAGAAGCAGTGACTGTCTTTGGTCACCAAAGCTCAGTGGACGTGTCTCACAGTGCAATCTAAGACCACCGCTTTGGATTGACGACCGAAGATTTTCTCACGATTGTCAATTTACATTTCACACTACACTACACTACACTGAATTTCTTTAATATTTAACCATGACAACGATCTCTCTCTAACCTTAACCACGCAGTATTAATTGCAAGTATTAATAGCTTTTTCCGGAGCTTTAAGCCAGTTGAAAGACTGAACTTTTCAACTAAATTTCTAATTGCTGTTTGATGACCTTCATGAAGGCCATAAGTTGTAACTATTGCCTCCTTTCTCCTTGCACCATCTCAGTAGGTAAAGCTGTCCTAGAGTTCCAGCTTCAGTTTATCACTTCATCATGATCTTTGTCAGTTACTAGAGGAAGGAATGTTCACACTTAGTTTGTTTGAGCCTAAACCTGAGTATGATTGCCATTGCCAGGAAATGGTACATTTAGCTTGCGATAGTTGCTTGGTTTACTCAAATTACACTAATGCTTCAAAATCAATATAACTTAATGTTATACGTAACAATTTGCTACATTAGGCAGCACTGTATTACCATTAATAAGAACATTTTCTGGCTCTTGTTACTGCTACTTTCTCAAGTGCCTTCACTGACTTTAAAAGATCTAAATCCTTCAAACTCAAACTATGTGCACCTTTGAGTTGATTTACCTTACTCTGAATGTGAACATTTTTGCGAGCAATTTTAGAGCAGAAAACCACTGAATCTTGAGTCTTCTGACATTGAGCTGAAACAGATATGAGTTAGTAGCCTCAGCACATCCAGTTGAAGCAGCTCTCTTTTGACAGGAGCAAGAAGTAAAAGACAAAGGAAATGGCAATATGATATGCTGGCTCTCCAGCCCAGTAATCCCAGATGACTGCATCCCTCATGGCGTTTCTCCTGTCTTCCAAGAGTCACTTTCAGCTTTGGCTTTGTGTAACTCTGGACCTTCGGGGTTGCAACACAAACCAACCTTGGTTGGCATTGAGGGCAGTGAGAAGGAGGTCGAGTTTTTTCCATCTGTTTTGACTCAACAATGCATAACCTAACCCGCTCAATGTCACAAACATAAGCAGGATGAATTTCAGTCACCCGCAAGTTGCATGTGTAAAGCAAGAACTACAATGCAATTATTCATTTTATTTGTGCAGTTCTGGTCACACAAATCCTGACACAAAGAAACCTAATCTGATCCTACTGATCCCCATTTGGGCTCCATTTAAGCAACCCAAATTGGTCATTTTGTAGGTTGAAAGTTGCAGTATGGGAGGAAAAGGGGATCAGTTGCTCAAATGGAGCCCTATCCTATTGCTAACTTATGTAGGGCCTGCACAGACAGGCTGGTTCAGCCAGCAGTAAACTGAGGACAGTGGGTCCTAGCTGCATACCAGTTTTTGCTTTTCAGTGTGCGGTCTTCACAAAGAAAAATCATTTTATTGATATAATTAGTCTAATTTATTAACCATATTAATCTTGACCTTGATTAGAATTTAGGTGCTAATAAAGGGGATCTTTTGGCCAAATCTTTACCACACCCACAAGAAACATAAGGGGGTCTAAAGAGGCAGCCCACATAGGGTTGCCATGAGGGATTATAATATATCCCTATAAATCAAGTCAAGTCAAATTTATTTATAAAGCACATTTAAAAACAACACAGGTTGGCCAAAGTGCTGTACAGGTAATGTGCATGGAAAAACACACTTTAAATACAAATACAAGTAAAATACAAACGAGCAACCCACAAACATAACAATACACACAGCGCAAAAGTACCGGCACCATACCATGACGTACCGAAAGCCAAGGAATAAAAGTGTGTTTTGAGCCTGGCCTTAAACGAAGCACTGGAGGGGGCAGCTCTGACAGAGAGTGGGATGCTATTCCATAGTCTAGGGGCAGCAACAGAAAAGGCTCGGCCACCTCTGTTCTTCAGCCTAGACCGTGGGACAGCCAGGAGTCAAACAGGAGCAGCAACAGGCGACGACAAGCAGCCGACGACAGAAGCGCGGCCATCATTCCTGTTGTGTGTGATACATAAATACAGTATACAGTATGTACTATACTATATGGGTCCTACACAGTGTACCCAGTTTCAGCCCATGGCCAAATCCTTATGTAGCCCTTAAGAGCTCTCAGAATGTGTCCATTACAGCCAGCCCACTTGGTACCCATGTAGTCCATACATATATTTACATACTGTAAACACTGACATTTTATCACCTTATAAAGTCGATATAACAAACTTGTTAGCAAACTAGTTACCTAATTACCCATCCAGCAGACACGAAGTAGCATTAGCATTCATTTGGAATCGCGTTTCATCATCTGACCAATGTTAAATCCAATATTATCTCTCCTTTTAGCTCTGTCTTCTCTTTCCACCAACAAATATCTGATTCTTTAGCTGCTAAATGCTCTACTATGTTCACCAGCTAGTCACTAACTGTGTCTGCTTGCTGTTTGGTGCTGGGCAGGTAGTGTACAGTGGATTTATCAGAGCTTTTTCACTGAACAGCAGATCTGACCCCATGTTAATATAAAAATATTGATTAGAGCAGCTTTGAAGCCAAATTAACATTTTTCTTTTAGCATTATATGACATGTCTATGCTAGACTTTGCTACTGCAGAGGCATATTCTATATATATTATACCTTAAACAGTATAGTAACACCTTTACAACCCAGTTCTGCCCTATGTATGGTAATACACCATTATACTACTACACAATCAAATAATGTAGTGTAAACTCACTCCTCTGTACAGTTATAGGATTTATGGTTGTTTTACCATTTGCAGTCAGTAAATCAGACAAGAGCAAGAATGACTTGAAATATAAGCAGTAAGTCTGATCTAGATTTATATATTGTGTAAACACACAAGAGTATCAGATACTCAAATAGGTGTGTATCTAATATGTGAATGTTGATACAGCAGATATATTGGGGTTTGCTGTTTGTACATGTTGGTACATAAACATCATAAACATCTTATAAATGGCCCTTATAAATATTCACATGTACACCCATATACAATAAATGTTATATCCAGCACATATACTGTAGTTGTATATTCCATATAACTTATTGGACATCAGCATTTGTGTATTTATTGCCAGATTCCTACTGTAGATACCTCAGATTACAGAAGAAAAATACCACATTTATGGGCTTATACTTTTGCTTTTCTACACTCTCAGTATTTGTGGGACACACCCTGGGGTGCCTTGACGACAGGCCAAGGATGCAGCAAGATTTGCTCATTTCCATTTTTTTCCATTTCACCACATAAAGAAACAAGTCAACATTTAGATGACTGTCATTTTTATATTGTGTTTTCAAACATATCAAAATTGAATAAATACTGAAATCATCATATTAATCACCATATAACCCCGCGTCAGCCAAAATAACTGAAATCAGACTGTAAAGTTAAAGTTACTCTGCACTGAAGTGAAGCTCGCTGTTCTACAACTTAATGCCTCATCTTAGCACAGTAGAGTGCGGCTCGGGCCGCATATTTCTGTCCAAACCCGACCCGAGTCCGAGAGAGTAGTAACCAGGCTTGACCCAAACCTGACATGCATTCTGTTTTTAATGTCTGAACCCGACCCGAGCCCGACGCAGTTAATGTAAGCTGAAGCAAATCGAAATGCCTCCCTAGTGTCGATTTCCCTGCATGGCTTTCAGTAGTTTTTTAAACTTTCCCGATGACAAATTTTGTTTGACGTCCTTCATCCTTAGCTAGGCTACATGAATATTCACCGCCTGTCGGTTGCGTTCATGCGTCGTCGCGTAAATAACAAACCCCAGCACTGAACAGGAAGCATCATGTCAAGTATGTCGTAACAGGGTATCCACCCTCTATAATACAGTCATGCTTGCAGCTCTGTGGCACAGCTCTGCTTTAAGCTACATGCTAATATCAACATGCTCTCAATGACAATGCTAACATGCTAATGCAAAGCAGATATGTTTACCATGTTGACCATCTTAGTTTAGTGTGTTAGCTTGCTAACATTTGCTAATTAGCACAAAGTACAGCTAAGGCTGATGGGAATGTCATTTGTTTTGGAAAAAAAATTTGACCTGATGATAATGGTTGTTGGTAAGTTAAGCGATCACCAACATTATTACAATTCATCCTGAGGGAGACATGAATGTATATACACCAAATTTTATGGCATCCATCCAACATTTCACTCAAAAACATTAATGTCATGGTGGTGTTAAAGGAAAAGTCAGGGTCATAGTCATTAGGATTCATTCTCTTGGGACCATGAAGGTCTGTACAAAATTTCATCTCCCATCAAACAGTTGTTGAGATATTTTAATCTGGACCAAAGTGGTGGACTGACCAACCTATGTGACAGACAGACCGACTTTGCCATCCCTGGAGTCTGGTTAAAAAAACATGGTTAAAAAACCATTTAAAAAGAAAAGTTTGCAAATCACACAATATTCATCAGCATATCTAGACAGATATTACAAGCTACATTACTGTTACCAATCATAATGTTAGCTAGCATCATTGCTAAAAAAGCAAACATTCTTAAAACAGGTTTCAAACATTGAACAGGAGGAGAAAAGTGACACAGGTTAAGCAGCTCCTTTCTCACATTGTTCTAAGCCACAGCTGCACTTGAGCCTCTGGCCATCAAAACAGGGAAAATGAATTGCGCCATGAGCTTGCACTTGCCTTTGCACTTGCTCCCAGTTTCATTAAAACAGAGCCGTAAGTCTGAATACCACTGAATGTTTTTTTGTTCTTTTGTTCCAGCTTTCTCTTTCTAGGTCAGTTTGATGTTGCCTACGGGTAATAGTGTGTAAATAGGAGCAGTTGTCTGTTTTTATATTGACCTGCGGTCCTGTGGGAGGTTCTCTCTGTTCTTTACTGAGATCCCAGGTGACTCAATCATTTCTCTCTTCACTGGAGCTGCAGGTGGTGTTGTTGTTGTTCAAATGGAGATGGAGAATATGCTGCATGTGACTCAGCCCAGATGAGTTGATTCTGACTTACCCCACAGCCTACCTGTATGTTGAAAGAGACCACCCTGCTTTGGGTTCTTCTCATGTAGCCGCACCTCCACCCCCAACAACCAGAAAAATGTAAAGGCAGATGCCAGGCAGAAGGAGTGGAGGAGAGCTTTTATTTGTGTAACTGGGGTGCTTGGAGGAGTCTCATATCAAACTTAGAGTCAGCAGATATGTTGCCTTTGGCTTAGCAAGGTTGTGTTACCCAACAGCTGTGTGTTGTTTGAGACGGATGTAGCGCTACGTGAGATGAGGTTTGAATTGAATTTCAAGATTTAAAATATGTGAGAGGTGAAGGGATCATAATAACATTGTTGAATGATGGGAGGTAAGTTGAGGCTCATCAAGAGAAAAGACTCATCAAAGCTTTTAAAAGGCTGCGGCAGGGTCACAGAAGGCTGCAACAAGCTCGTTTTGTTTCAGAATTGTCTTTTTTTTTTTTTTGACTAGGTTTGTCTTAACCACTAGTCACTCTAAAAAGGTGGCACAGTGAAGTTTTCCACATGAAATACTCTCCAAGCTAGCTAGCTGCTAACCAGCTGGGTGAAGTTAAAGCAGTTTATTCAAGAGACATATTTCAAGTCAAGTAAAGTCAATTTTATTTATTTAGCCCAATATCACAAATCACAGATTTGCCTCAGGGGGCTTTACAGTCACAAAATATACGAGACCCTCTGTCCTTAGACCCTCGATTTGGATGAGGAAAAACTCCCCAAAAACAAACCTTTTTAATGGGGGAAAAATGGAAGAAACCTCAGGAAGAGCAACAAAGGAGGGATTACTCTCCCAGGACGGACAGACATGCAATAGATGTTGTGTGTACAGAGTAGACCTACATAATAAAATTACAGTATGGGCAATCATGATGACAAAATTATAAATAGATTGTAACATATATAAAGAATGGATCTGGCAGGACGTCAAGCAACTTAACAGATAGGACCTTAGCCACACAACCTCTCCACCATGGAGACCTGGAAAGAGGATAGACTACACAAACTCACAAGACCCAAAACTCAAGAACACGATTGACACAGATAGGAGAAAGACACAGAGGGGGAGAGAGGAGGATAGGCTGAATCTCCTGCAGGAAGAAGAACAAACAGGGTTACAAAGATGCAGTGGTTATCAGAAAGTTTACAATATTCTCGTCTGACAAAAATGGAGTATAAGTAAAGGATTAACAGATTCATTGAGACTGAGACCGACCCGCCGGAAGGATAATGGTAAGGTATAAGGTAATCAAAAATAAGCAACTAAGGTGAAAAGATGAGTTTTAAGTTTGGATTTTAAGGCCTCGACAGAGTCAGACTGTATGATATGAACATGGAGGTTATTCCAGAGGAAGATGGCATGATAGGAAAAGGCCCTGCAGCCTGCTGACTTCTTTTTAACTCTGGGGACAGGAGCCCTGTATTCTGAGAGCAGAGAGCACGGGATATAAAGTTTAAGGAGATCAGACAGATATGTAGGGGCGAGACATTTACAATTAGGTTAGGTTAGGCTAGCCTAACCTAGGCTACGTTAGTTAGGTTTTGTAAGTTTAGGCTATGATTGCTTTCTCTGTTTTGACTGTCTGGCTCTTTTGGCTCATTCCCAGTCATTAGGTTTGTCCTCTTAATTTGTGAATCTCCACATCTCATGCAGGTCTGTTATTGTTCATTGTTCATTTTAGCGTGAGTTGTAAGACTGTTTACACCAATCAACAGTTTAGGTTAACTGAAGTCAGGCTTTTCACACAACACCTTCCATGTCTCCAGCCTGCCTATTTAGGCAGAATAAGGAAAGCTTATTTACATTCCTCCATCCTGCGGGAAGAGCTGCAGAGGCGAGGCAGTAGAGAGGTTTCTAGCTGTCTCTGTCCCTGTCCTCATTAGTGCAGAGCTGGTCTGTTTCGTCTCTCTCTCACACACACACACACACACACACACACACACACACACACACACACAATCTCCAGCTCTAAACAGGCTGACAGTTTGAAGATAGGCCCACTGTGCCGAGCAGAGGGCTGTGAGATGAGAAAGCCCCTGAGTAAAGGAGAATGCAGACGAACGTTTGTAATTGGGCCCTGAGTATCAGCTGCCAAATATCTCCTGTTAGTTCTCTGCGCTTTTTTTCCCTCGCTATTACTATGCTAATACTATGCCAAGTGTGCCCTGTCTCATTTGCATGCATAGATGGCAGAGTTCCTGCCCTCAGCTGGTCTCTGTCACAGGGAAAGCAATGCTCACTTTTCTCCCACTGATAACTGACACAAAAACACACATACACACATTGACAGGAGTTCTCACTGCATCCATAATATGCTGCAGAACTGTCGGGCAGAAATGTTCTGCAGCCTAAAACTGTAGTATTATTCCATCTTTGTGATGTGCTGTGACATCCAGTCATTTCTATAGATCCATGATGTGTTCAGAGAGCTCACTGCTTCATGTGTGTTGAGACATGAAAAAACATGTTTGTATAAGTATTTGGCTATTTTAATGTTCGAACACTGATGCATCAAAGTCAACAATGTACAGTCAGTCTACAATCACCTACAGTTGGCTTTGAAAAGTTTAATGCAAGGAGCTGTCTAATTCTTATTTTCACCACATTCATGTTTTCCCCCAGCTTTGATTTTCAGCAGCCAGCAGCTTTTTACCAGCATGTGGATGAACCATACATCATGAAGGTCAACACACAACATTTCAGAAACCACAACATTTCACAAAACTCAACATTTCAGAAAACACAACGACATTTCAGAAAATGCAACATTTCAGAAAACACAGTGATCATTATTATTCAATAGATGTGTTAAGGAGGGCGATGCTAGATTGGATCAACCGAAGGGATGCTGTAAACCAGGGCTTCTCAAAGTCCGGACCTCGGTCCGCATCCAGACCGAACGGCAAATCAATCCGGACCCAGCCCATACCTCGTGTTATGAATGCAACACGTTATGAAGTGTAACATTTTCTATTTTGAAATACATACATACAATATTGATCAAGAAATTATTGATCAAGAAATTGCCTTCAATAAAAAGCAGATGTGGACCTTTTAGTAATAAGTTTGAGAACCCCTGCTCTACACTCTACACTGCTGTGATTGGTTGTTTCGCTGTCAGGCAACCGATGACACTCTGGTCTGAAGTGGCCTTAAACATGCCCAAAGATTCGCGACGAGACAAAAATTGTTTTAGAGCACTGCAGGGAAAAGTTGCAGTGGTACGAACTGGCCCATCTCAGCTCTACTCGAGCTGGCGATTCAGCTTGTCAAGTTGGCCGTGGCTGGTTTAGAACATAAGGCACGTCTCCTGTTTCAACAGCCAATCAGCTTGCAGCGAAGTCAGCTGGTCATCTCCACCCTCTCCTTAACATGTTTTCGGCGTTTATCAATACTAGAAATGCAACTGTAGCTCACTATCACTATTCTCATTCATATTTTAAGACGCTGCAAATTATGTCCAGCTACAAAAAGCCTGAAAAGCCGGTAGTTAGTACAGAAATACAGAGAGTTGTTGCTATGGAAATGATACACCATCACGTAAACTGGCAAGTTTCAGAACGTTGCAGACCGCCGCATTGCAAGTAGTAACAGTAGAACACGTCACAGAACTTTAGGCCCCAATTCCATTTCCCCCCCAGTTGCAATTGTTACAGCTAAAAGTAAAAGCACGTTCATTTTTCATTAATTTTTAATATAACTGAATTGAAGTCAAGTGAGCAAACGTGCTGGCAGATATTTCGGCGTGTGGCAATCACGGTAAATGTTGCCGATAATGCTCCGCCCGGTTGCAATCCGTCATTAAAAAAGAAGAAGACGCGGTCAAAGGTTGTGATCGTCATTTCCGGTAAGCGCACAACAGTAGTATTCAATTCAATTCAGTTTTATTTATATAGCGCCATATCATAACAAAGTTATCTCAGGGCACTCTCAGGGTATTCGATTTGAGACAACACTACCCTGTCAAAATTAACACACTACACAAGTCAGTACATAGTACACTTACATGCAGTATACTGTGTACACTAACAGGAGTACGCGATCTGAGACACAGCAAAGAAGTGTTGTTGTGTTTTATGAAATGTTGCTGTGTTTTGACCCTCACGGCCACCATACTTTAGCCCTACTTTCTGCTCAGAGTTGAGCCACTTTTAACAATCAAGGTTGCTTTCACACCTGTAGTTTGTTTCAATTGGTCCAGGCCAAAGAAAAATGTGATACATTGTTGCCTTTTAGTTGTGGTCTGTTTCCAGTTCACTCTGACTTTTTACAAACAAACCAAGAAGTGAAACATTTAGTTCACAAGTGATCAACAATAGCTTTTACCAATATTAGTATAAAATAAGGCACATAGATTCAACTCAGTTCTATTCAGACAGCCATGTTGCACATTTAGAAACGTGATCAGTTGTTCAGAGCCATTGTTAACCCCAGAGCTGTGCACTGTTAATATGGTCACCAGGGTGCTGTGTCACAAAAGCTCTTTGTCGCTCCTCCTTATGTTTCAAAGAACTATAATGGCTCTTTAAAAACAGGAGTGTATTTCCTGATCCTGTCTCTGGTGTAACATTGTATCTGCATACATCCTGAGGATGAATCAACAGTCTTTCCCACCTCCAATTGTGTGTGTGTGTGAGTGTGAGTGTGTGTGTGTGTGTGTGTGTTGGGCCAGGTGGTGAAGCTGAGCCTACACTGGGAGAACTTCTCTGCAGAGGTTGGGTCGGCTGCTGTCTGAGGCACTCTTGTCTTAAGTAAATTATGACAAGATGTGTTGACAGACCAAACAAAGGTAAAGCGATATTCCCATGGTGTAGGTTGTCTGGCCTCCAGCATGAACACACCACACACTGTGTGTTCCCATACACACAAGCCAAAGCTAATTGCAAGTTAGCCAAGTTAGGATTACATAAATTAAAGTAAAGGCTTACTTAAGGTTTACTTTGGCCTAATGTAGCAGTTCATCTTACCTGTAATTTGCCCTCATAAGTACATGTTGTACACCTTCTGTATTGTGACTGCAACTTATTAAATTACTGATTGTTAAAAACTTGATTGTTTTCTACAGGCAACTATATTTGTCTCATACATGGACTCATACTGTCATGATCCCAAGGACCTTAGTGTGGACTTGTGTGTTTTTTGGTTTTGTGTTTCCTATTTTACTTTGAAATTACTGTTCTTGTTTCTTTGTGTGCTGTTTATTTCCTGTCTTTGTTCTTTTCCCGCCTTTTTTTGATTGATTGCACCTGTGTCTTGTTACTTACCTGTGTCTGTTTCCCTCATTGTCTCCTCTCCTATATATACCGGTCCTCTCCCTTTGTTCTCTGTGGCGTCATTGTCTGCGTTTCCATGTCTGCATTTCCCTGCACTTGGATTTTGATTGCCGATGTTCTTGTGTTTGATGTGTTGGACGTTCTCCTCGTGTGTCGCCCCTGTGGATTCCCTGCGTGTATGTCCCTGAGTTTGTGCGAGTTTTGTATTCCCTGAATAAATCCTTGGACTGCTCCTGTCTACCTGTCTGCATTTTGGGTCCTTCTCCCTGCCACCTGATAGGCCTTTCTTGATACATACCTTTGTCAGAGTAAGTCCTACCCCTTACAGTAGTTTTTTAAAAATGTATTTGGCCTTTTCATACTTCCAAAAAGGAAACAGTCCGTAATCAGAAAAAAATTAGGAGAATTTGCTGTTTCCTCTGTTTTTTTTTAGTAGCCTTGTAATCTGAATTTTTTCTGCCCTTCTACCAAGCAACTCGAAAATCTCCCGCGTGAAGTCTTTTGTTTTTTTTCATGGCCATGGGAAAACAAAACCTACACAGCTGGTTGTTTTTGGACAACGGGGCCCAGATCAGAAAGTAAGTGTGGCTGGCTTTCCTAATAATTTGTCATTAAGCGGTTTTGACAGCAGCAGGCGAACGTGTACCAGTTCCTCAAATATATGAAGGAGACCCCTCCTCCCCTCTGCCGCCTGTCCCAGGCCCAGCTGACTGGTGTGGTCGGGGCTGTCAAATCGGCCCTGGCCAACATCACAAAAAAGGTGGTCCTGCACCAAATACAAGTGAAGGCAGACAAGATGGCGAAGGTCGTGTCCAGGGATAGCCTGAAGAAGTGCCGGGACATGGCCAAGGCCAAAATCCCTGCACTGCTGGGTAGGTGTGCGTAACTGACGGTTTAGCCCGTGCGGGTGTGGGTCTGGTACTCTTCCAGAGCAGCGGGAGTCGGGTGGGGTCCTTCTTTTCTTTTGGCATGTCCTCCTCTCAGATGAAATTAAGAAGAACGGGTCACAAGCGCTGAAATATTCTTTCTACGGATACTTCTCAGCGTTTGTGGCCAGCATCTATGGCCACCGCCCCGGAGTCCTGACCAACATGACGGTGGAGGAAGTGGAGGCCGCGAGGACCACCAGCCAGTCCTCCGAGGGCTTTGTGGTCTGGGCTAGGGCTGGAGCTGCGCGAGCGCTGCCAGCCTACGTCAGATCTTGTGTTCTTCACGGCTGGAAAAGGGCCGGCAAAAAACCTCGTCCGATACATGCAGGGTGCCTGGGCAGAGAAGAAGGCAAGCCCAGCTTCTTCGATCTCAGGACCGCCGTCTCTGCACATGTGAGTCATATTGTGTCACAGCGGTACTGCAGTTTAAACTTTGCCAGTAGTAGCAATCTTTCTGAGTCCCTCTCCTCCACTGTCTCCAGGCCAAAAACGTGCATTCAGCGGAGGTCAGAGACAAGATGGCAACATTTATGTGCCATAACACCTCCACGGCGGACAAGTTTTATGCTTTGAACCTGGACGTGGCGCAGTCCAGGCAGATGCGCTGTCATTTTGAGGAGGCCGCATCCTCCAGCACCCCCGCAGCCTCCGCCTCTGCATCGGCCTCCACCACCCACAGGAGACCCTGTACCACCTCCATGACACTCAGCACGAGTGAGGAAGAGAAGGACAGCTCTGAGGAGTCTGGTCAGGAGACGCCCTCTCCTCAAAGGACAGAAAGTGTAGGCATCGGTCTATTTTAACCCAAAGTTAAAATTTAAAAAAAGTCATTTTGTCCTGTATAAAGTTGAGGCCTGATTGTAATTCTTCTCTCACTGGGTGTTTTTGTTTCCTCACCAGACGCCGACAAAGAAAGCCATGGCGCTTGAGCGATACAAGAAGGTGATGTCAGCATCAGCCCCTTGGGCGACAAACTGAAAGCTGCCCAAATGGTGTCCTGCAGGGCCAGGAGGGCAGCGCTCAGGGCCAGAAAAAAAGACTCTAGCAGCGGCAAAGGAGAGTGACGAAATGTCCTCTTCTTGAACACGCACACACACGGTTGTTTTAATAAATCTTATAAACTGTTTGAATAAGCAGGACACCACTGTGATTAACTTGAACTTTGACCTGGTTTTTGGGACCAGTATGACAGTTCTGCCCGGGCATAGTTCACCATCTTTTGGGGTCCTATCGCTCGCGCTCCACCTCCCCGACGGCGCAGGGCAAGACGGGCCTGTGTGTGGACACAAACCCCGTCCACCAGCCGAACCCGTTGACCCACTCTTAAGCACCCTCCCCGGGCTACACACTAGTAACTGCACCCGCCAGAGTTTCATGGTCCTGGTACTCCATCAATACCCCTTTTCCACCGGAGCAGTTCCAGGGCCGGTTCAGAGCCGGTGCCTAATCTGGAACCAGTTCTTCCTTTATCGACCGCCTAAGAACTGGCTCTCGGCCAGGAAAACTGGTTCCACAGCGGCACCAACTCTTTGCTGGTCTAGAACCAAGAACCACTTACGTCACGGGCTGGGGGTGGGATTATCGTGACCAATAAGACCAACCAAAACTTTGAGGCTCTTGCGTCGTGCACACTCCCTGGATAGCCAACATATCCCAGAAGAGACCTTTGCCGTCCACAACCGCTTGTAGAACAACTGAATGCCATCCTTTCCGGTTGTAGTAGTCTCGGGCATACTGCTCTGGTGCAAATATGGGAATGTGGCTTCCATCTATTGCTCCAACACACTGTGGTACTCCCCAACGATTTTCGAAGAAAGTGGCCATTCCAACCAGCTTGTCAGTGTCAGGAAATGCAATGTGGGCACGAAGCAGCACCATGATCGCTGCGTTGCAGAAGTCCTGAACACAATTAGACACAGTGCTCAGGCCTACCCCAAAAAGATGGCTGATGGTCCTGTACTCGCTGACTGTGGCCAGCTTCCAGATGGCAATTGCCACCCGCTTGCGGACTGGGACACAAAAGCGGTAATTGGTGTTCCTTTTCCTCATGGCATGGCCAACCCGACCGCAGATGTAGTCAAATGACTCCCGGGAAACACGGAAATTTTGCACGAACTGTTGTGGGCTGAAATCCGGAACAATTGTGTCCCACCAGTGATGAGATCGTGTGTAAGCCCAAACAGGTGACCTCCGCCTTGCCATCAGCCGCAGGATTACCTGTAAAGGTAGAAATTGGTGTGTCAGTTGTTTATTAAATTTGTTTAATTGCAATGTGACCGATGTGTAGTCAATGCTAGGTAGCTAGCGTGTTAGCTTACAACAAAGGCTAACAATAACACCTTACGTTCAGAATCAAAATGTGTTAGATAATTACCTTTCTTCTTGAATGTAATCGCCGCATAAAGCAATCACGCCGAGCAGCAACAACGCATCGGAACAGTCTTGTTTGGATGCCAATGTAGATTTTCAAAGCCAGGAACAACACCTGAAGAGGTACGGCGCCCACCATTGTTGTTGTCTTCTGCCCGAAGTTGGCGCTAGTGTTGCTGGGAAACCGAAGACGTACAGAGTGACGTAATGACGTGGCTCTCTAACCCGTAAAGCTGGTGGGAACGCAAACAAGTTCTTTGTAGGTTCGCAAGTTTGAACCAATTGCGAACCGGCACTAGCACCAGCCCAGAACTAGCACTAGGTTCACTTCAGTGGAAAAAGGGTACAAGAGTACCAGGTCCGTGCGCTCCCGGTCCTGGTGCCCAGAATCAGGTCGTCTGCAAGCGATTTGGCACCAGGTTCTCCTCAAACATGCGGTGGGGGGCGAGAAAGGAGAGGGAGGCGACCATCGTCCGGCCGCCCCGCCAGCCCTGTCACGAACGGCTCTGCTCACCGGCCGACTGCCGACTGATTTGCCGACTTCCCTAGCCCTATATACACACACACCAGTCCTCTGCAAGTTCATTTTTGTGTTTAATAAATCATCGTTCTGCACCACTCAGCCTGCCGTCAGTCTGCGTTTGGGTCCTTTCCCCTGCTGCCTAGATGGCTCATCGTGACAATTAGGGCCACTTTGGTGGACCATGTTATAAATCATGGCCTGACGATGAGGGAGGCTGGGCTGAGAGTACAGCCCAACCTGAGTCACTACACAGTAGCATCCATAATACGGACCTTTAGATTGGAGAACAGGTATGTCTTACAGCAGGGGTGCCCACACTGTTTTGGCTTGCGAGCTGCTCAATATGATAACCAATAAAAAAAATTAAAAATCCTATTGCTGAAAATACATAAAAATGTACCTTGCATTACTGCATGGACCCTGATTGGTTGATTTTATTTTGACAATTAAAAATATATATACATATTGTATATTATTTTTCATTGTATATTATTTTTCTTTGTATCTTATTAATTCTATTTTTTAAATACCATGGATCATTTTCAATAATAGAATAACAAAACCTCCACAGCACAATACAGTTCGTGTCCCTACATTATTCTGATGACTTGCACTGAATGGAGTCAGCCAGAGTTGCATAATCCAGACAGTAGCTGCTGGTAGCTAGTCTCAAGCAGGCCTCCAAATGATCATCAGTCATGGTTGAATGGTATTTGGACTTGATAATCTTCAGGTGGGAAAAGGCTGACTCACATAAATAAGTCGAGCCGAAAAATGCAGTAAATGAGGCAGCGCATTTCCTCATGTTTGGATACTTTTCCTCCGTGAGTAAGTTCCAAAACTGTCCAGCATTTGCCCGCGACTTCAACTGAATGTCAGCCTGCAGTGACAAGATCTCATCCTCCAGCACAGACGAGTTCATGTGAAACAGTGTTGTGATTTTTGAGGCCATGGAATCGACCTCGGTGTCTCCAAATGGAAAGCACATGAATGTAGCGATCGGGTCAAGTAAAGCAAAGTCTTGAAAGCGTTTGTCAAAGTCTGACCGGACATTTTCAATCTGCTCTGTGTAGCGCGCACTGTCAAGTTGCGCACGTTTCTTCCCTTGCTTCTCCAGCTCAGATGCGATGTTTTGGAAGTTGTGTGATCGACTGGTAGATCGCAATCGACGTATTGGTCACCCCTGTCTTATAATATATTTTCTGCACTAGACTGTACCTATGTAATTGTTGCACATCATTCTGCATCACAGTAGAATACTCAATACGTAGTAGGTCCATGCTTCTTAATGAAACGGGTGATGGGTGACGTGCTGAGGTGGACGTATTGTCTCATTTCCAGTTACCGGTGCTTCCGTGTTACCGGTAGCAAATTTTGCTGCTCTAGCTAAACCCAGTTAATTTTGATGTTTTCTTTACTATAGCGGTTAATTACCCGCTATACATTTAAGTATACACTAGTTCTCCTGCTCTCTCTTGCTCTGTGTCAAATTTTTAGTTACTCCTCTGCCTCCTTTAGCGATAATGGTACGTGTAACAAATGTAGTTTATTCACCGTGTTGGAGGCGAGGCTCAGTGAGTTAGAATCGCGACTCCGCAGCATGGAAAGTCAGTCAGCCGTAGCTAGCCAGCCCCTAGCCGGTGCGAGCCAACCAAAGGTAGCTTCTGCTAGCCGTCTCCCGGCAGGCTGGGTGACTGTCCGAAAGAAGCATAGCCCTAAACCAAAGCCCACAGTTCACCACCGACCCGTTCACGTTTCTAACAGGTTCTCTCCACTCAGCGACACACCCGCTGAGAAACCAACTCGATTATTGGCAGCTCCATTTTGCGAAACGTGAAATTAGCGACACCAGCGACCACAGTCAAATGCATCCCAGGGGCCAGAGCGGGCGACGTTGAATCCTATTTAAAACTGCTGGCTAAGGATAAGCGTAAATATGCTAAGATTGTTATTCACGCCGGTGGTAATGACACCCGATTACGCCAATCGGAGGTCACGAAAATTAATGTTGAGTCGGTGTGTACATATGCGAAGACAATGTCGGACTCCGTAGTTTTCTCTGGACCCCTACCTAATCTTACTAACAATGACATGTATAGCCGCATGTCATCATTCAACCGCTGGTTGTCGAGGTGGTGTCCAGGTAACGATGTGGGCTTTGTAGATAATTGGCGGACTTTTTGGAGAAGACCTGGTCTGATTAGGAGAGATGGCATTCATCCCACTTTGGATGGAGCCGCTCTCATATCTAGAAATCTGGCCGAATTTATTAGTGGCCCAAAGCCATGACAGCTCAGAGTTCAGACCATAGACTTAATACAGTGTGTGGTCCAGACCAGGAGGCAGAGTTGCAGTACTACACGCTTCTCTGCGCTTCCATTAGAGCAGTTACCCACCCTAAACTCCAGAGAGGGTGTCTGCCCCCCGACCACTTAAATTATTTAAATCAAAAGTAAACAGAAGAGGAGTTACACATAAAAACCTAATAAAAAGTAAAACCACCACTGCAACAGTACAACAAAATAGGAGAATTAAATGTGGACTCTTAAACATTAGATCTCTTTCATCTAAAGCTGTTCTAGTAAACGATCTAATATCAGATCATAATATTGATTTATTTTGTCTTACTGAAACCTGGCTGTGTCATGATGAATACGTTAGACTAAATGAATCCACTCCCCCCAGTCACATTAATACTCACATTCCTCGAGGCACAGGCCGAGGAGGTGGAGTTATGCAAGTTCATTTTGAAACACATCCGATTACGTTCCCTTAGCCTCCAGCATGAAATCTAGTCTCTCTAGAGCCAACTCCCATATTTTTCCCCCCAAGGGAAGATTTATGAGTGAACTCGGCCCCATGTTAAGTTAGGACAGCACTTCTTATTTGTGACTGGACAGAACTCAAGTCAATCAATAGCCCTATTTCACAATATAGTGAGTGCAAACCGGATGTCAGGGAAAACTCTCTTCCGGTCTGAGTGCTAGTTTAACTGGCGGTCGAAACAATGGCAGAGTTTATTGTTCTCACTCTAAACAAACAGCCGTATTCATAGTTTCACAGCTTTCCAACCGACGAACATTTAAAAAGGAGATGGATTTTGTCCATAACAAGAGACGAGGGACGAGCAGGATTTACCCTACTGCCTCTCCTCACGGTAAGTCCTGCTCGTCCCTCGTCTGTGTGTGCCCTGCACTTCAAGGAGGCCAGACACAAATGGCCAAAAGAAGTGGCTGTAATGTGGAACGGCGGCTGATGAAACTGAGTGCGTTGGTGCAGCAGTGCTGGTGCAGGAACGTGACTACGACTGCCGTCCTACTGAGTGAGTGTAGCATGTTGCTAATGAACTGGATAAATACAGTAGACAGTGAGAGTCGATGACAACTGAAATACACTGTAGATAATTTGTTATCTAACATAATGTTACACAAACTTGACAACCTAATATTTGCAATATAAAGCGGTGTCTGGCTACTAACTAGCATAACTGCTACCATATGCTAACCTACCTGTTAGTAAAGTGAATGTTCTAACGTTACTTTTCCACTATTTAATAATGACATGTGAGGGCATTTAACTCCTGAAACAGAGCCAACATTTAAGAAAATCTGATGTGAGTGGCTTTTTTTTTGCTTGTTGACCTGAATAAAGGATGTATTTACAGTGATCTCACTGTTTTAATATAAATGAATAGATAATCCTGCATGTCATTTACAAATGAAGTATGAGCTGACTATGTAAGATTTATAATGTTGAACTTCTCTCTCTAAAAATGTATATTACTAACTAACAAAGCTTTTCACTCATCAGTATGCAGTGGTTGAAAGTAAATAAGTACATTTACTCAAGTACTGTAATTACAGTTTTTTCCGATTGCTTACACATTTGTTGTGGAATTGGCTCACTGTGTCAAGACTCTAAACACAAACCACATGACATACAATTGGAGCCAAACATCTCACTTCTATGTCAAAATTAAACTCTGTAATCAAAACCTAACAACCCTTTTTCAAAATGGTATTTTTGTTCCAAATCTAGCCTATACCTTTAATTTTATTTTATATTGTTTTTTTCCTGAAAAGATTGTTCGGACAAAAAAAGAACACATTTCAATGAACACAAATATAGAAAGGGCTCAGAAGAATGATGTACAGTTTATTCTTTACATAATCCAGGCTCTTACAGTACAAGAACATATGTAAAAACAAAGTGGATTTACAGTACTGTAATACATAAACTCACCGACAGAAAAATCATTACAGTAAAAGTAATGTGCAAAACAAACAATAAAAACATACTGTAGGCCTATAAGGGATGGTTCATGGATCCTACCTTCCGTCAGGGTCTGGCCACATCACCTCAATCACATCGCAAGCAATGTCCTCTCTGGCTAGGCAACGGGGAAAATATCGCCTTGCGTGCCATATCCAACCCCGGACTGACCCTACCGCAATGTCTCTGCATGCCTCCTCCATTGCTTGCGGAAGAGGCATTTGGGCTGTGGTTGGCGGTCAAACTTTCCAACGCCAAGCTGAAAAGAATTCCTCAATAGGATTGAGAAATGGGGAATAAGGGGGCAAGTATATAACCGTGAAGTTGATGTGGTTGGTGAACCAGTCAGGGACCAGAGAAGAGCAGTTGGTTGGATCAGACACATTCAGTCAAAACTGCAAGCTACAGGCAAGGCAGGTCACCTAGGTAAGTTATTGCTTTGTCTGAACGTATCTATTCAGTGCCAGTAGGACACAATATACTGACACACTATTTTACAGCATAGTACAGTGACACTTACTTGCATGTAGTCATAGCAAAGGTCTTTGTCTTGAATGCTGTTTCTCTCAAATAGAACCCTGTACAGCTGCTTCATTGTGATTTGATGCTGACGCAAGAAGCGGGAGAGTGTAGAAGTACTGACCCAGTTTGTTACCAAAAGTTTTATTTATATAGCGCCATATCATAACAAAGTTATCTCAGGGCACTTTTTCGAGTAGAGCAAGTCTAGACCGACTCTTTATATTTACAGAGACCCAACATTTCCCACCATGAGCAAGCACTATGCGACAGTGGCAAGGAAAACTCCCTTTTAACAGGTAGAAACCTCGAGCAGAACCAGGCTCTGGGTGGGCGGTCATCTGCCTCGACCGGTGGGGTTGAAGGGGGAGGGGGGGAGCAGGAGGAAAGAACATACAGCAGCACAATACAGTTTCACACAGAGATGTAACGCAATGGTTGCGGTAATGGCATGGCTGTCAACACCAACAGAAACAACACTAAGAGCAACATTACAGCAG